>JBCHWC010000162.1:0-270444 GCA_039654765.1 Mylopharyngodon piceus | reverse complement strand
TCTGTGGAAACACAAGTTTTTCTTAACTCTGCGAATGGTAGGAAATCGAATGACTCTTCTTTTTCTCATTTTGGATGGAGATGTTTTTCCCTCATCGACAGAGAAAAGACATTTATATCTCTCTACAAACTATTTGAAGGACTGTTTTCCTTGAAAGACTGAGAAATTGAGGGTTTTGAGATCAATGGACATTATTTTATTTCATTGAGAAGTGTCAATTTTCTGTGTTGACAAGTGTGATATATTATTTGGGTTTTTGATACTTGAACACTGATTTTTGGTGAATTGAACACTGAGTTAAAGTGAACGAACAAAGAACTTACCTTGTTGAAAACCGAGGGAAAAGGTTCACGAAACCTGTTAAAACAAAAGAGTGATAGCAATATTTAGAAACAAGAATTTCATTTGTGAGAAAATATATATTTTTTACTTTGTTTTCATTAATTCACATTGATTCAACTTACCTTTTGAATGCTGTCAAACAAATACACATTGTGTGTTCAACCAAACCATTCTCCGAGTCTGTTCACTGTTGTTGCATCTTTCTCAGCAGCGAATCTATTCTTCTGAGACGCTGGTCCATAGATTGGCATATAACAAGTTAATTATTTATTAAATCTACAAGTTATTAACCAGAGAGTAAGCGTTACAATAACTTTCGTCCTATTTCAAAATGATCTTTTATTTCAAAGATATTAGAGAAAATTGAATTTGTACAACTGAATGTTAATAATAATATTCTCAATAGATTTCAATCAGGCTTTATAGCACAGATCAGAGCTTTCAATCAGAGCTGGTCACAGCACAGAGTCCGCTCTATTGAGGGTTTCAAATTATATTTTATTAGATGTAGATTCGGGTAGTCCTGTTCTTCTTCTATTGTTAGATCTCAGTGCTGCTTTCGATACGGTCGATCATGATAAGATTTTTAATAAGTATGGTATAAATTACCTTCTGTATGCTGATGATTCTCAAATTTACTTACCTATAAAACATGGGGAGCTATCTTCACTTGTGTCTTTGTTTAACTGTTTGGCTGATGTGAAGTGTTGGTTGGCAAACAACTTTCTCCAACTGAATGAAGACAAGTCAGAGTTTGTTGTCTGAGGATGTGATATGGATTCTAATAACAACCTGTTATTGCTTAATGTGGAAAAACTTTCCTTTGTGAAAAATCTTGGTTTTATTTTTGACTCTGAGCTTAAATTTGATCATCAAATAAATGCCATTGTTAAAAATATATATATATTTATTTTAATCTTAGATCTATAGCCAAGTTGATGTCTATCCTCTCTTTCATTGATTTGGAGAAGGTTGTTCGTGCCTTTGTGTCTTTCTCATTTGGATTATTGTAACTCTTTGTATCTGGGTGTGAGTCCGAGCCTCCCTCTCAAATCTGCAGCTGGTCCAGAACTCTGCTGCTAGGCTTTTAACTGGTACCAAAAAAAGAGACCATATTACTCCTGTATTGATTTCATTACATTGATTATCGATTTGATACAGAATCCAGTATAAAGTGTTGTTTTATGTTTACAAATCTCTCCATGGCTTGGCACCAGAGTATATTTCTGATTTAATTAGTTTACATAAACCTTTGAGATCTCTTCGCTCCAATGATCAGTCTTGTCCGGTGGTTCCTCTAGGGTCATTTCAGTGGGTGTTAATAATGTATTCATTTTCCTTAGCTTTTAATAATGTGTTGTAAACTGTATGTATTTGTTTATTTTTTGCTATTTTCATGTACAGCACTTTGGTACCCATTGTGGTTTTTGAAAGTGCTCTAGAAATAAAGTTGAGTTGAGAGTGGCATATTTAATCTAGATGTGTATATCAATTCAATTCACATTTATTTGTATAGCGCTTTTCACGATACATATCGATACATAAGCAGCTTTACAGAGAATGCATGTCAACATTACAATTTAGAGAATGCAGTTAGCAAATAATGTAATAATTTAGGCAATTTAATTTACAATCACTGTTAGCAGTTTAACTGAAGGTAGAAGCAATGAGCTCCTGGAAAAATGAGTTATATATTAACAATAATTAGGATATATAAAAGTTTGGGAATGTGCGTGTTGATCCAGATGTTGCGTCTTCTGAAGTCCTCGCAGGAGTTGGCGCCGTCTCTTCAAAGGTGTTATATCAGAGGTAAAAAATCATTCATTACTTTTGCTCACACCAGTAAGAGTGCGGTGCGCATATTTACGCCTAGCTTATTTTTTATAAATCCCGATATATGTGTAGAAAATCCGTACCCACATTTTAATGCCTTTTTTGTGCGTACGCAACGTTTATACATCAGGCCCCAGGTGTAAACGGGTATCTGTCTCCCTCATCTACTAATGATCCGAGGGGTGGCAAGCATACATTGAATTTCTACGTAAATCAGTTATTTCATTGGTCCTCTCTCGTTTTTGCATGTGCTCATAATTTCTTTGTATGAGAGCCTGGCCTAAAATGATGTCACACAATTAAACACAAATAAAACAATTGACTCCAAGCACAACTACGCAATATGCTTACCAAAATCTTTAAGACATTTTTAATATTTGAATAAAGGAGTGAATATTAGAGCTGTGTCAATCTTGGGGTAGCCAGCGAATCGATTCGATTCACGACTCATAGGGGGTTCGATTTGTTCTCGAATGATTTTTATCAAATTCAGAGACGATTCTATTTGAGACGATTCACATTAAAATTCAAAGCATTTTTAAATGCATTCATTAGGAGTTATTGGCAAATGCTCAAACTTGAAAGAGCTTATGTTATTGGAAGAGCTTCAAATGTGGGCTGCTCAAAACTGTCGATGACAGCTACGGACGGAGAACGAGCGCCAATCCAGTGAAAGGCGGTAAAGAGTGCAGCGCATATTCTGTGGAAAGCTGTGAGGTCGTGAGTGTCACTGAACACCAGCAGTTACCCTTGATAGCCACAAGAGGGGCACTCAACCCAGGACTACTGCCTCTTATATGAGACTCCATTTCCCACAACCCACTGCCCGGACTCATTAGCCATGATTACATTCAGCTGTCTGTCATTAACTTCATTAGCCCTGTCTATGTAAGCCTGTTTCACCATGCGTCTCACGGCAAGGTCTTTTACATCGATTATTGGCCAAAATTAATCGATTCACGATTCAAAAAACATGTTTCAAGATCGATGCATATACATATGCATCGTCAGGATTTGTAATTGATGCATCAAGCAGAAAGCGAGTGAGAATCGATTACACCCCTAGTGAATATGTAAATTTTCCTAAGCCAAACATCACTTTTGGCCACTACTGTTTGGCAATTCATTGTCTTTCAAACTGACCGTCAAAAACATGTGGCAAAAGAAAGCCATTTTTATGAGAATTTCGGGCTTTCGTGGAGTTGTTGGAGCCATTGATGAAACTCATGTTTGCATCATCAATTCAACTGTAAGTGAGGAGACATAAATCAATAGAAAAGGATTCCTCAGTATCAATACTAATTTGAGAATTTTGCACAATGCTAAGCAATTTTTAAAAATAAATTCATTAATGATTTTATTATAATTACATTAAATAATTGGTGTCATGCTCCTGTGACTTCACCCTTGCAGGCTCACTATAGAGGGTATAGTGTCACCGTTACGACTGAGGTTACGCCCACTGAGTGGCACAAAGACAGAGTTTCGCGGCATTAACGCTGAAAACCAATGCTGCCAAACACAAAACACATCCAAAACGGGAAAGAGTTTTGTGATTGACTGTACAAATAGCTTTGGCACAAAACCTAAGGTATATTTTAAAGACTGCAAAAAAAAAGCAAATGGATCACTGCAATTCACAGAAACAGCTGGACTCCAGGCAGAGAAAAATGGATTTGCAGTTATCATTTTGTGTTAAATTGTTGGATTTTGAGGTAAAATCATATCGTATATATTGTATTGTTACATATTGTGTTGACAACTCATCAATTAAATATTTACCATCTTATATTCTGCATAATTGGGTGTTTTTAAATAAACACTGACAAAAACTATACATGTTTTAGGGCTGGACAATATGACGATATATATAACATTGATATAAGTGATTACTCAGATGTAAACCTAACTATTTATTTATTTATGATTTAATGCCATATCAGCAGCAATGGCTATATTCATGGCAATCAGCAGTATCACTTCAATACATTGTTTACAATAATTTAACAATTTTGTCTTAAAAACAATCACTATACAAAATCAGGCATATATACCAATAACAACAACATTAATAATAACAATTACATAGAATCTTTCAATTGAATATCATTCTATTCCATTTGCCATTTATTGTAAATGTACAGGTTCAATATGGGTTTAACGTCAGATATGTAAATTAGCTATATTGTAGTTATATAAAATATTCACAGGCAGATTTGCTTTATGTATTTCCCCGGCGTCGAAATCTGGCACATATAAATGTCAGGAAACACTATTCCTGGCTGCATGTCAATATCCATGGATTAGGTTTCTTTGACATGTCATAAAGAACACTTTCGAGCCCAACCTTTAGTGTAATCGTTTGTTTACACAAACGATGTGTTCCGGCGGGAAAGTGACGTCGATGCATACCCTCTATTGGCTGATTCAGAGGTTGAGGGCGGCCATTTTGAGTTGACATCATTGAAGTCCTTAATTCACTTAAAGGATTAGTTCACTTTCAAATGAAAATTAGCCCAAGCTTTTGTGCATTTGTGTAAAAAAATAACTATTTTTAAACAAGTTATGAAGTCAAATATCGAGCTTCTGTCAGACCGCCTTCCGTATTCAAGTTACGAAGAAGGTGTAAACTGGCATCGTGTCAATTACACTTTTTCCGTAAGTTGAATAGAGAAGGCATAGGACGTAGCGTAAGCTTTGTGAACTGCAAGAGTTTTACACTTTTAACATTTAAGAGGCTGTCGACCTTGATTTATTGCAATATTGAGCTGTTGAATTTTATTTAGATTTTAGAAAATAAACATTTCCATTATTCAAATAATTTTTTTCTTATTTTCACTGGCATTTCTGGACTAGTGTCGAGGACTAGTGCATCATTGAGCCTAAATTCAGCATGAGTAAAAAACTTAAGTACAGTTAATATCAGATACTCCAAGACTTTTATTCAAGTTGTCTTAGACTTTTAACGGAGTCATTTTCATTGTCAGGTATCTGTACTTTTACTCAAGAATGGTTTTCAGATACTCTTTACACCTCTGCTCTTTCCACAGGTACGACTTCTAAAACCGTTCTCTTTCGAGTGAATCCTCATGTGGACCTTAAGGTTACCTTTAAGTATGAAACTCTTTCCACACTGATCACATGTAAATGACTTCTCTTCAGTGTGAATATTCATGTGTTCCCTAAGGCTTCGTTCCCGTGTGAAGCCATTCCCGCACATAGTGCAAGTGTAAGGCTTTTCTCCAGTGTGAATTCTCATGTGGATTTCAAGTTTACCTTTTCTACTGAAACTCTTTCCACACTCTTGACAGGTGTAAGGCTTTTCTCCAGTGTGAATTCTCATGTGGATTTCAAGTTTACCTTTTCTACTGAAACTCTTTCCACACTCTTGACAGGTGTAAGGCTTTTCTCCAGTGTGAACTCTCATGTGGGCTGTAAGGCTTCCCTTTTGACTGAAACTCTGTCCACATTGTCGGCAGGTATACGGCTTTTCTCCAGTGTGAATTCTCATGTGGACTATAAGGTTTTCTTCACGTGTGAAACTCTTTCCACACTGTTGGCAGGTGAAAGGTTTCTCTCCAGTGTGAATTCTCATGTGGCCTATAAGGCTTCCTTTATGACTGAAACTCTTTCCACATTGTTTGCAGGTGAAAGGCTTTTCTCCAGTGTGAATTCTCATGTGGGCTTTAAGGCTTCCTTTATGTCTGTAACTCTGTCCACATTGTTGGCAGGTGAAAGGTTTCTCTCCAGTATGAATTCTCATGTGGTCTTTAAGGTTTCCTTTATGTCTGAAAATCTGTCCACATTGCTGGCAGGTGAAGGGTTTCTCTCCAGTATGAATTCTCATGTGGACTTTAAGGTGTTTTTTGTTTGTGAAACTCTTAGTTCCAGTCTTTTGAGCTCTTTTTTGTGAGGAAACCTGTGTTGATCTTTCCCCAGTCATGAAATCATGTTTATCATAATGTTCTTTCTCTTCTTCCCTTTCATTAAGTTCATGACTCGCTTCTTTCAGTGACATTAGGTCTAGGACAAAAATAGACATAAAACATTAGACATTTAGACATTTAAAGCATCAGAACCAACAACATGAATGTTCTATACCCTATCATATCCTATCCAATCCTATGGATCAGGGATGGGCAGGTTTGGTACTGGAGGACCACTGTCTTTCATCCCTATTCAAATATACCTGCCTGTAATTTTCAAGCATTCCTGGAGGCCGATTTATACTTCTGTGTCACGTGTACGCCGTAGGTACAGCGTAGGCTGCGAGTACCACGCGTAGCCTACGACGTAGCCTGATGTGCAACATCTCTGTGCTCTGCGCAGAGACCAGACACATAGACTACTGCGTAGAGGCTCCGGTGTAGGTGCGACAGAAATATAAATCAGCCTTTACTGTTAAATTTTGGGGTTGGATTAATTTTTTCCAAGTGTGTTTGATCAAGGATTGAGCTAAACTCTGCAGAATAGTGTCCCTCCAGGACCAGAGTTGCCCATCCCATCTATAGATCTTATACTCAATACACCAGTGGTTTTCAAACCTGGTCCAAAGGGACCCACCACTGCACATTTTGTATATACCCTTTATTTTTCACATCTGGTTAAGATCATCAGCTTGTTAGAAGATTGCTGACATTGATGGAGGAATTTGCAAACTACAATTTCTGTTCATAACTAAGGTGAGAACCGGACCCAATATAAATCTAAATATACTTGAATTATTTAAATTAATTGAAAAGTGTTTTACTATTCAATAAGTAATAGAAGATATTTGTTGTTGTAATGATGTCAGACATAGCACACACAATAGTAGTAGCCATTCTGTACTTGGTTTTGATCTCACTTCATCCGTACCGCGCTCAAGCCTAATCCAAACGTGCCTTTTCAAGTAGTGACTACAATATAGCATACTAGTGACATTAGATGGAAAGAATGAATGCGTATGAGATATGTTTTCCTCAGCATAAAACTTACATTTTATGGTTATACTCTTACCTGTAAATGTTATAAAATCATGCAGGTGTGCATTTTCTGACAACAGGCTCCATTAAACTTCACAGACTTCAATGAACGAATACCAGTATGAACATGTACATCAAAGAGACGGAGCAGTTGAATAGGCATTTCTAGATGTCCTGTTCCTGGAAATCTACATTTCCTGCAGAGTTCAGCTCCAACCCTGATCAAACACACCTAAAACAGTGAATTAAGATCTTCTGGGGCACTTGATAATTACAGGCAGGTGTGTTCGATCAGGGTTGGATCTGAACTCTGCATGTATGGCTGCGTTTACACTTGGCATTAATATGCGATCACCATGATCCGATCAAGCAGATCGGATCATTAGCCAATCAGGACACAGCGCGTTTATATTTATTTGATCACATTAAAGTGGCCTCGGTATCTGGATAACTGATCTGATTTCTTTTTCCCACACAATATTTAAATTAAGCACATTTGAAAGGCAAATTACTTTATTTCACTTTAGCCTCAATCAATGCGGTGGAAACAGCACGGCATTTTTGCAATTTATTCCACAAAAGTACAATCGATCACAAATAGGGAACTTAATCTACCAATTTAAGTTTCCCAACATTAATCTTGTACGGTGAAAAAAAATATTTAGATGGATTTCATGATTGAAAGGAGCGTGCAAGAATTTGTATTGTTTGTGTAATATGTAACGGCAGAATCCGAACACTTTTCAATGCATATGTGGACAACATCCAGATACAGGTCGCATGTTAATGCCAGGTGTTAACACAGCCTTTGTAGACCTCCAGGAACAGGATTGGGCATTCCTGCTCTAAGTTCAACTCATCAGCTCATTATTAGAGTCTTATGAATGGAAATGGATATTTCAAATAAATTTACAAAGTGTCCTGTTGAGGTACTCCAGGGCTGCGCTCAAGTTCAGATTTTTATGCCCTTCCCTGGAAAAAAAAGATGCTCCACCAACCGAGAACCGCAACCTTGAGAGGCTTGTCAAGCAAAATCAATTCAAGAATTTGGGTGAACTTCACAAGGAATGGACTGAGGCTGGGGTCAAGGCATCAAGAGCCACCACACACAGACGTGTCAATGAATCTGGCTACAGTTGTCGTATTCCTCTTGATAAGCCACTCCTGAACCACAGACAACGTCAGAGGCGTCTTGCCTGGGCTAAGGAGAAGAAGAACTGGACTGTTACCCAGTGGTCCAAAGTCCTCTTTTCAGATGAGAGCAAGTTTTGTATTTCATTTGGAAACCAATGTCCTAGAGTCTGGAGGAAGAGTGGAGAGGCACAGAAACCATGTTGCTTGAAGTCCAGTGTGAAGTTTTCACAGTCAGTGATGATTTAGGGTGCAATGTGATCTGCTGGTGTTGGTCCACTGTGTTTTTTGAAAACCAAAGTCACTGCACCCATTTACCAAGACATTTTAGAGCACTTTATGTTTCCTTCTGCTGACAAGCTTTATGGAGATGCTGATTTCATTTTCCTGCAGGATTTGGCACCTGCCCACACTGCCATGGTTGACCATGGTTTTGGTGTGCTTGACTGGCCAACAAACTCGCCTGACCTGAACCCCATAGAGAATCTGGATCCTTAAAAAACTGTCTAATAATGCGGTTCATGGATGCTCGTCTTCTGGTCTTGACAGCCCTACAGATATCTTTAACCCTTGTGCGGTCTTCGTTTGGGAAGTACACTCAGGGTCTTTCAGACCCCAGGCAACAAAATGTAATTTTGTAACAAAATACTTGTTTTTTTTGTTTGTTTTTGTTTTTTTAAAACAAATGTACTTTTACTCTGTTTAATGATGTTTTTACTCGACATCTGTGCAGTTTTTGGAGGATTTATCATATTTTTTAAATTTATATAAATAAATTAAAAAATATTTTTTTAAAATAGGTTTTTATACAAAAACAGCTTTTTATGTAAAATTCACTTTATAAAAGACCCACATTTCTAAATTTCATTCATGGGGATAACATGGATAATTTGACATGGTTTAGTGTAAGATTTTTGCCCATCTTTTGGAAAATGCAGTTTTAAAAGTAAAAAAACTATCACTTTTACCAGTAAATGCTGCAGAGCTCCACTATTTGCTATGTGTTGACTGAATGAAAGACATCTTTTCACAAGTATTTTTCAGTTTGATTCATATCTAAATATTATGAAATCACAATTATAACAATAAAAGCTACTTTTTGTCAAAGTTTAGTATTTTTTGTAATAAAAATCAGTTTTTCAATATTGTTACAATATGATGAGACCCTACTTAGAAAATGGAAAAAAATAATCCTCAAAATCAACATTTTTGAGAAACTTATTTTTTTTCAGTACAAAAAAAAAAATGCTAAACTTTGAAAGAAAAAAAAAAAATGTGATTTCATAATATTTAGATATAAATCCAACTGAACAATACTTGTGAAAAGATGTCTTTCAGTCAGTCAAATAGCACATAGCAAATAGTGGAGCTCTGCAGCATTTACTGGTAAAAGTGATAGTTTTTTTACTTTTAAAACTGCATTTTCCAAAAGATGGGCAAAAATCTTACACTAAACCATGTCAAATTATCCATTACTTTTCCATTGAAAAAGTAAAGTAAGGGATTACTCCTATTTTTTCTGTAATTTAATTACAGTTACTTCTGATGTAATTGAACTAAATACTGTGTTTAGAACAATTTTATATATAATACAATAGTGGATTTAACATCAAAATTATGGCTGTCAATAGATTCAATTTTAATCGCGGTTAATCTCACACTTATCGTGAAATTAAGCATACATCAGATTGAAGTGTGATTCTCACAAAACTGTATGTTTCAGCTTTTTTTAAGGTAAATTTAGGTCTTTTCAAAAAGAGGACACTTACAGACTCCAAAAGGACACCAAATAACCAAATGATATGCGTCCAAATAATTCATACATTTATGTACACCAAAGCACACACACAAAAAACACAGCAAAAAAAACTTTTGAGAATTCACAGTATATAGTGTGTGCAACAGAAAAGAGCTTGTTTACATTTTAGACAAGTCCAGTTGCGATACTGAACAGGACCACATGGAGATGCCAAAAAAACCTAAACCAACCGCCTTGACCTGCATATATACTGAAGTACACAGCAACATACACAGGACAAATCCAAACATTGTCCTGAATGTGTGTGAAAACAACATGAATGTACTGAAATGTGTCTGTGCAGAAATACAACATGTGATCAGTGCGTCGAGAGAGAGAGAGAGAGCGCTCATACATGATTTGTTTGTGCATCAATATAATGGACTAAAATAACAGACAAAATATCTTAATGGAACATGATCTTTACTTAATATCCTAATGCTTTTTTGGCATAATTTGGACCGATACAGTGTATTGTTGGCTATTGCTACAAATATACCCGTGTGACTTACGGTTTTGTGGTCCAGGATCACATTTAATGGAAACACTGAATTTTAAAGTGATGTAGTTACACATTACTACATGTACTCACTATAGTAATGAGTTAATAATGCTTAATTACAAGTAACCAAACCCTAAACCAAGCCCTAACTCTTGCTCTACAGTAAGTCCACTTGAATGAAACGACTGAGTGAATTCAGACACTGAGTGCGCTGGAAGGGCTGCTGATTTCACACAGTTTGTGCTGCTGTTTAGTAATGATTTCAAACTGGAAATTCATTCAGCATGTGCAAACCTTAATTAAACAATTTAATGATCAATTAAAAAGGAATTTATATCTGAATGATATTATGCTGGAATGAATGGATTCTGTAATATTCTCTGTAAGATTATACTTCTGTATATTCTCTATTTCTGTAGAGCTGGACATTTTAATAATGATCAAATGACTGAGTTCAGCTGTGAGAATAAAACCAACCTGTTTGTTCCTCAGTTTCTTCATGTTTCACACTGAATGTTTCTTCAATCTTTATTTCTTCAAACTCCTCTTTATTAAACTCAATCTTTATGTCTTCAGTCTCCTCTTTAATAAACGCCATCTTTAAGAAGAGAATAATTAACAAAGTTAATGGTCTCAAAAAAACACTCATAACTAACGCTTCAAACTAATAAACTTCATATTTCAGGCATTTATTATCTACATTTGGTATTTAATGAGTTATAGATTATATTTAAATGATTACACTTGGATGAAAACATGATTAGTTTGTTAGTGTTTGTTGTTCTCGTTCATGTTCACTGTTTGAGTTTCTCCATCATTACTCGCCAGAGACTGAACTCGTGTTCATGATAAACTGATTTATGATATATAGAGAGAGAAATGAGACGCAGGTTTACTGTTTCTCATCAGTGGATGAGGTTTACTCACACAAATATCCTTCATTACAGTTAGATAAAGAATCACAATGTTACATTAAATAGTAAATAAACTCATTTCACATCGCTTGTAAAACTATTAAAACTGTTTCTGTCGATTAAAACCGATTAAATTCTTAAAACAAACCTTTCTTCAGCAGAATCACAGCAGATGCAGGAGCGCGGCGCAGTCTTATGACGTCATGTCGTCACTCCAAAATAAAAGTCCTGTTCAGACGCTGCACAGAACTGCATAGAAACCTATTTTACCAGATAATATTTGTATCAAAATTAAAACAGTGACACATATGTTACAAACAAACATGTTAAAAAGGTTGTATGAGTTTATTAATGTGTTTTAATTCAGTCACATGAATGGTCAAAGTCAATGTGAATTTCTTTTTAATAAAAAATTAAAGTCAGTATTTATATATATATATATATATATATATATATAAATAAAACACTGACTTTAATTTTTTATTAAAAAGAAATTAATTACTTATATATATATATATATATATATATAACGTGAACAAGTTCATTTGAGTCTAAGAATGGGTATAAAATGTGTAAAAAGTTATCTTTCATGTCTTTAAAGAGGACCTATTATGCAAAATTCAAAACTATACATAGGCTGCGTCCGAAAACTGGAAAATGCTGCCTTCGGAGGACACATTTCAAGGTAGGAAGGCATCAAGGCACGTCCAAATTCAAATTTAGCTTCACTTCCTCTTTCCTGAGATACCTTCATCTGATCGATTTTTGAAGGCAGCATAGATGTATCCTTAGCTGCCTTTGATATCCCACAATCCTGTGCTTTCCATTCTGTGACAGTTGAGCTAGAAAAATAAAGATCTGAAAAGTTGCGTTTGCTGGCCAGTTTGTGAGTAAATGTACATTTTTGAGCAACAGTTTCCACTTTTGATATCATTTCTATCGAGAAATTACTACTGTAGTAATTAAATATTTGTATAGTTTTCACCAAAGCTCGCTCTATTTTGCTGTAGATCATTAAACTCCTATGCTGCCTCATGGTGCGTTCACACCAGACGCGAATGAAGCGTTAAGCGCGAGTGATTTACATGTTAAGTCAATGCAAAGACTCGAATAGACATCCTGCGGCGCGATTCGTGCGAATGAGGCGGCGCGAATAGAGCGTTTCGGCCGTTTGACTTTGAACTTTGGCGAAAATTCACGCCGCGTTAACCAATCAGGAGCTTGCTCTAGTAGTGACGTGATTACGACGTAGCGAGAGGCGGCAGAAATCCAAAACAACAATGGAGGACAAAATCATCTTCGCTGTACGATACATCTTCATACTTTTATAGAAACATGAATAAAAAGGATCTTGCTTGGAAGAAAGTGAGTGAGGAGGTCGGACAATTTGGTAAGTTGTAAAAAACGCTCTTTACTCAATTTAAGCTGTATATATATATATATATATATATATGAGACTATAAGCTAGCTAAAGCCGGCAAATTGAGCTTATTCGCCGTATTTTACAACTACTTTCCCGCTGACAAGTTGATGTGTTTATTCAGAGGAAGTGTGCAGAAGCCCCTCTCATGATGCGAATTCGCGTCTGTTGTTAAGTGAATTTCACGCGCGAATGAAGCGAGTAAACTCAAAATGTTCAAGCGTCCAACTACGCACGAATAGCGCGATTTATTCGCCCCATCAGAAGTCTGTCCGAAATCAGTTTAATGAGGTGCCTTCATGCTCAAACGCTGCCTTACAAGTCATTGCTTGATAAGGCAGCGAGGCAGCAAGTCAGCTACCTAGGTTTTCGGACGCAGCCATAATCTATACCTGTTCTATCTCCATGCTGCATATATTCACAGTTTCTGACATTATAGTGCGTCCTGACTGACTCCTGACACCGGAGAATCAGCTCGTGAAGCTCCGCCCTCTTAGGCCGAGCGCAGCAGCTCATTTGCATTTAAAGGGACCACACTGAAACGGCGCGTTTTTGCTCACCCCCAAGAAGTGGCAATTTTAACATGCTATAAAAAATGATCTGTGGGGTATTTTGAGCTAAAACTTCACATACACACTCTGGGGACATCAGAGACTTATTTTACATCTTGTAAAATGGGGCATAATAGGTCACCTTTAATGTTATGAAGAGACAAGAATACTTTTTATGTAGGGTGACCGCCCGTCCCGCATTTTGCGGGACAGTCCTGAAATTGGGAGCTTTGTCCCGCATCCCGCAAGATGTAAGTAGTGTCCTGCATTTCAGTTATGTCTGTATTATTATTATTATTATTATTTTCATCCCAGAAGTTACAATACCACAGTAAAAAACATAAAAACTGTGACTGGCATTTAAAAATCTATTTGTGCAGCCATTAAAATAACCAACCAACGCAATCATAGAGAGAGGTTTTCCCGCTGATGACAACTGAGTGGACAGCGCAAAGGAATAGGCTAAGTGCGGGCCTCAGCAAAGTCGGTAAACACAGCTACACCAGCAAGGATTTCATCTCACATACTGGAAAAGAATGACAACAGCTGCTCAAAGATGCCTAAATTAAAGCATGTAATCATCCATCCTGATGGCAAATATTTCCAGCGAATATGCGCCGATCCCGTGGATGCTTGAGTGCCATCCATGGAAGTGGTTGAGCACCTATGGAAAAACACAAGATATTCTCCATTCATTTTAACCAATAAAAAAATTGATTGCAACTTTCAGACATGACTTTCTTCTCACGTTATCTAGCGCATAATTGTTACGCGAGAGGAGCGAATCAAATTAGCGAGCAAGAATCTCTCCGCTCACAGGCGGATTTCCTTCTCGCGCAAAACTGAACGCGTGCTCTCTCTCGCTCAGATATCACATGTAAGTGCTCAAACTTTGTCCTCCTGCATGTGCACTCGTCTGTAATGTATGGAGTGGGACAACGGAGTTGGAGATCCAAGTGCAGGCTTTATTAAAAAGAGCGTAGTCGTACAGGCAGTAGGTCAAACACCAACAAACAGAAACAGGAAGGCAAGGCAAAAGAGTAATCCAGGTGTGAGTGCATGATTGGTTCCTAGGTGGGGGATTGTGGGAAATGGAGTCCATAAGAAGAAAATAGAACACAGGACAAGGGCACATGTAACACGTCAATCTAGAATTGTCTTCTCTCCAGGATTTAATGTTGCCAGAAGCACAACAATTATATTGTGGGCACTGGGCACCCACCGGCAGAAAAAAATTAATCGGCCAATGAATTACAACCAGTTTGCCAACAGATGTAAATTAATATTCACATAGGATAATAGTAGTAAATATATCCGTCTCAAACGTGTCCCACAAAATCACATCTATTGTCCAGCAACACATCAAAATTCACTATAGATTTGTATAACAGCTGTGGCATGTTGTAGCTATTGTTTCTTTATGTGTAGGTTGCTATTTTTCATAACAAAAGCTATGAAAGAAAAATGTTTGACTTGAAGTAGAAAACTCTGTCAAACTGGTAAGTTTACAGGTGCTTCAATAATATAAAACATCATATAAACCATGATGCAGTTTCTGACGGTTAGTATATCACAGTTTAATATTTTTATCATCATTGAAATTAGGAAAGTAAGCAACAGTCTCTCGCGCAGACACGGTTGGTTTCGTTTCGTTTGAAAAAATGACGGAAAGAAGTGAGGTTTTACAAGCGAGTGCTGAGGGAAATTGAATTCATACAAAAAATGAATTAAAGTGAATTGAAGGGAACTGTCATAACCCTAACTCTTGCTCTACAGTAAGTCCACTTGAATGAAACGACACCGAGTGCGCCGGAAGGGCTGCTGATTTCACATAGTTTGTGCTGCTGTTTAGTAATGATTTGAAACTTAGCAAACTATAGTAGTAATGAATATTTATGTTGAACTCTGCCATGGAAACTAGCATGTGCAAACCTTAATTAAACGATTTAACGATCAATTAAAAAGGAATTTATACCTGAATGATATTATACTGGAATGAATGGATTCTGTAATATTCTCTAAAATTATACTTCTGTATATTCTCTGTTTCTGTAGAGCTGGACATTTTAATAAGGATAAAATGACTTGGATTTGATTGATGAAGATCTGGCATGATCTTGGATTGTTCGGTTTTTCGACGCTCACCAACAGGTCCGTAAAGCTTAAACCTGCTCGTGAGCAGCTTATTTCATGTAAACAGGATTAGATTGCGTCTTTTTAAGCGGAATTGGTACTTAAAATCTGTCCCGGCTATTTTATTTCAAGAGTACTCTACTTATCCAGGGACAATAATTTAAAATGATGATAATTTACAAATTAATTTGAAAATAAAATTATAATGTTGTGTAGTCTATAATACTATAGACACAGCTAGTTTTACTCACTGAAAGATTTATTCGTGATGGAATAATTGTTTTACAGTTGTATTATGAGTCTTACACACATGATGTACAGTTATTCTGAGCCGTGCATTCATTTGAACGGTGACGCTATTATGGGAGTGGCTTGAGATGCAGATAACTTGATCTTGACTTTAATTAATTAAAATGCTTTAATTAATGCTGTTACGTAACAAATCTGCTTCAAAGATTAAATTAAATTTAATTAAATTAAAAGAATTGCGAATTACAACATTGAAATAAAAAATGTACGACTGTACAAATGCTTGTGAATCTAAATAATTGGGAATCATGTAAAAAAAAAACAGTGCACATTTAATTTATCTATTATAACATTTATGTCGCAATGTCATTTTGTTTGCTAGGCGGTTTTATTATAAAGGTCCAGAAATTCGTTAGGTTTTTCGTCAGGTTTCTTTTCTAATTATATGATGTCATTACATTGCTGTCTTGCCACCAGCCAATCGCTGTATTGCTGATCATGGTTTTGAGTATCGATACATTGCTGAGGGAGACACTGAAGTTAGATTGTGTGTATTTGGACAGGTGATTCTGAATCTCTGAAACATCCTCACGCACTGCTTCAGTGATCAGGGAGAATCAGGTATGACGATCGGCTCAAAGTTTTATATCAGGGAGGAACAAGGTTAGTGAAATCTTCAAAACTCACTTTCTTTATTGTTTGTCGAGGTGATAAATGCATATGTGGTCAAAACAACAGCAAAGCCAACACTGGCTTCAGTGTTTCAGTATTTCCACCTTCATGCCTCTGCTTTGGAAATGTGACAGATTTGATACCTGGATGTTTGAAAAGGTGATTATGACTAGTGTAAATCTTACTATGTTTATATTTTACTCATTAACACTGGTAGTGACTAGTTTGCAATGTGAACACAGAGGCAATATTCATTAGCATCTGAAAATAAAGTGCTTTTTTAGAAATTCATTCACGAATTGTTGCATTAATGGAGCTGATGGTTTAGAGTATAAGGAGATTAGAAGTAGTGATTTTAACCTTGTGAATGACTGAATCATTTACTCAGAAGGTATAATGTCTGTGAGGTTCAGGAAGACAAGAATTGGGAGGATTCTGGAGAAATGGTGAAGTGGAAAAACCGAACAACTCATGAAAACATACTAAAAGTCTCTGAATAACAAAACATAACTGTGACAATCAGATCATGAGTTTTTAGTAATTAAGGTATTGTTATTAAATGTCAGAAATTCTCCTGAAGGAATGGATTATATTCACATGCAGCTGACGATTCATTCAGCATTCAGACATTTCAAATATTCATCATCAATTACAATCTGATCTCTTGTGTTTTATTATTTGAGCGCAAACAATAGAGAAAAATCACATGAATTATGACAATGACATGTTTTTCATGAATCATGTTTGTGAAAGGCACTTTTCAACTGAAAGGTGATTTTGACAGTAATAACAGAGATTGATGTGAAACTACAGTAAAAACTGATTTCCATCAGCACAAGTAGAGGCTGAGAGAAGAACAGATACACACCGTCACTCATCATGACTCACACACAGATCTGTCTATATGAGGATTTATCACACACACACACACACACACATTTATTCTGACATGATATTTCACTGACAGTATTAATGTAATGAAGAGACTATAACATCTCACTGTCACTGATTCATCATGAGCTCAAAGCATTATGGGTAGAATCTCTCTACAGTCTGTTCTGATTCATCAACACAGTTTCACTGATCCAAGATAAACCCTAAACCCAGGATAGAGCGGTTGAGTGAATGTGGTCTGGACTGTGTGGATGAGGATCATTGTGTCTCCAGAGACGCTGTAGAAGGACAGAGTTCCTGCACTGTGATCCACATACACTCCTATTTTCCTGTGTCTGATGGACTTTACAGGGAGATTAGTCTCTATGTTATTGTGTATGAATGAGTAACTGGAGGAAGAGCAGTACAAACTCCAGGACTGATCATTATGTCCAAACCGAGACTCATCACCCCGTCCCTTCCTGCTGATGCTCTTATATGACACTGATATAAACACATATTCACCACTCCTCTCAATCTCCCAGTAACAGCGTCCACTCATACTCTCTCTACACAACACCTGAGGAAACACATCAAATCTGTCTGGATGATCAGGATACGACTGCGGTGGGTAAGAGTTAGTAATCACTGTGTTCCCCTCAGACAGATGGAGGTCTTCATTCACTGTGTTCAGATCGAAAGTGAGCTGATGGGAATCTGATGGAGATAAAACACATCACAATCAGGAATTATCAATCTGTCCATCTTTTTTTATCAATCAAATTATGATTCTTATCCTATCTTACAGAATTTCATCTCACCTGTAGTTCGGAAATCTTAAATCAGTTCGGTAATCAACTCTCAGGTCTGTTACTTAACAACTAACAACGTGCGAGCAGCTGCTGTGAAGTAAATGGTCGAGATTAAAATGGAGAATCAAAACAGGTGAGCTTTTAATGAAGTGCTGCAGAAAGAGAAGTTTTAATAAGCTTGATAGAAAAGGCAAAGCCTATCACTGTATTTCAGCCACATAGAGGCTAGGTGGTGGGATGGCTCGTGACTCGTTCACACTTGGGCATCATTTCATCAAAGGAAGATTTAACTTGCTTTTGATTTTATTAAAGCATATGATAACATGATTAGACCAATGCAATACTGTCAACAGAAAGTTGGCTCCCGCTACTCACCCCTTCCAACCCTAACAAACAATCCGACAAAGGAAATAATAAAGAAAGCAGAAGTGATCACCTGTGCCCACGTGACTGTGAATAACCAATAAGAAATTAATAAAGAATTAATGCTCTGTCCCCATGATTATTACAAAAAAGATAATAATCATCATCATCCATTAACAACAAGTACAACATCTCCCACTTGAAAATTTCTTCTCATTTCTGCCGTTCCTGTAGCTGAGGTAGGTATTCCTTTAGCCATCTCCTCCATATACTGTACTTGTCGCCATCTACAATGCACATATATGTCTTCCTTCTGAAATAATCCAGGGGGTAAAGATGGTTGAGTTTTCAGGAATAGCAGATGGTTGGGTGTTAGAGCCTCTAGATCGTTGGGATCCATGGATGATCTGGTTATAGGACAGCCATTGATAATTGACTCCGCTTCGCACAAAAGCGTATGAAGACCCTCTTCATCTATACTCTGCCCTCTCAAAATTGAATTCACAATCTTCCTCACTGATCAAATCATATTCTCCCAAACACCTCCATGATGTGATCCGGTAGGAGGATTAAATATCCATTTGATACTGTTCTGGATTAGAACATCACCGATCTTATTATGGTTCCAGTTTTTTATGGCTTCTCTCAATTCTCGTTCAGCATAGTGCTATGAACTGTCGCAAAGCATGAATGAAAGAATCTGTCTAATGATCCATCTAATGATGCAACCACTTCGATATGTATGGCTCTTGTGGACAAACAGTTAAAAATGACTCCATATCGCTTCACAGTGCTTCGTCCACATTTGATCTCAAATGGACCGAAACAATCAACTTCAACTTGAGTAAATGGTGGTTCCTCTGGTGAGACTCTCCTTGAGGTAAGTTTGCCAACTGCTGGGAACCTGTTGTTCCTTGAAATCATTTGCAGATTACATATCTGGACAGAACTCTACAAATGGCTGAAATTGCTCTTAGTATCCAATATCATTGACGTAGCTTAGCCAACATGTAATTTCGTTCACTGTGTCCGACCTCATTTAGAATATGCCTTAAGAGTATCTCCGAAATATGCAGATACTTTGACAGTATTATTGGATGCTTCGATTCTTCAGGCATGACTGCATCATCCAGTGGTCCATACATTCTTATTACACCTGCCACAAGGTGCTCCGCTTGAAGGACTGCTCCGCTTGACTTCTTCACCTCTCTGTAACAATATCAATTCCTCTGAGAACCTCATCCTTTGGGAAAAGCGTACAATCTCCATTTTACTTTCCCCTAGCAGAATAATGATCGATAAGCCATGCTACAGCACCATCTCCCTCCTCATTTTGAACCAGTTGTGTTTTAACCACAACTTCTTGCTTGATTTATGGGTCTTGTACCAAACTCTTTTCCAAATCATTTGGGTTATTTGGCCACTCTTCCTGTGATCTAGTAAGGAAGGGAGAGCCAAATGTCCACATCTGCTCCTTAAGTAAAATATCTACCTTTAGCCCCCTTGAGGCAAAGTCAGCAGGATTGTTGGCAGAATCTATATATCTCCACTGAGCTGCGCTAGATGCTCTCAAGATTTGACATTCTGTTGGCAACAAAACACTTAAATCTGGAGGACTCATTTTGAATATATTTTAACACAGCAGTGCTGTCAGACCAAAACACTGAATCTTGTAGCTTCATCCTTAGATCCCCTTTCCATAGCCTGTCCATTCGGCTGGAGAGAGTGGCGGCTGTAAGTTCCATGTGGGGAATGGTGGTAGATTTCACTGGTGCTACCCGAGCCTTACCCATCAAGAAAGCAGAATGTACAATACTCTGACTGTTACGTAGAAGCAGGTAGGACACAACATCATAGCCTTCTTCACTGGCATCTGAGAAATTATGTAACTGAGCCAACGTGACTTCTCCAGACTCTACAGGTTTCAAACATCTTTTTGTCTCAAACTTCTCCAAGCAATGAAGATCTTCAAGCCATAACACTACCCTATCCAATCTTTTCCCTGCAAAGATCTTGAAGAATCTTTGCAGAAAAAACTAATGGAGACAAAAACCCGAGAGGATCATATATGGCACTAATCACGGTAAGTATTCCTCTTCTAGTAAAAGGTCTGTCCTTGATTACTACCTTAAATTTGAAGGTGTCAGTTTCAGCACACCACTGTACACCTAGTACTCTTTCCATCGGAACCACATCATGGTTCAAGTCAAGTTTCAAGTCAATTTTGAATTCCTCAACCATTCTGATTTACTCAATTTGCCTTTTGACCACCACAGAAACCTTAAAAGGTCAGAATCTTCTGCAGAACCTTAAGCTGATAGAACATGGATTCAAAATCAGCCATTAAGGTGACAGACTCCATTCTGAATCCTGTAAGGACACTTATTAAAGTGCTTGTTAGGTCTGGTCCCTGAAGTAGTTGTCCATCCAATGATATTCACTGAAAGGAGGCACTACAGTCAAAAACAACCCTGAACTTTTTCTTTTTCAAATGGTAAACCCCATGATGAGGTATATACCAAACACGGCCATCATGCCTCTCAAGTTCCTGCACAGGTACCTTTTCTGCATATCCTTTGGAAATCCCATCTTCCATGAAAGCAGTATAATCTGCCTGAAATGTTAGATCATTCCTAAATTTAATTTGCAGGTTCAAAGCCCACTGTTCTGCAACTATTCTGTTTTTTGGAAGGACCGCATCTTTATTTTTGAGCGGCAAACCAATGCAGTAATGACTATGTCTCAGTTTCATAGACTGAGACACAAGATCCATGAACTGATTATCTTCTTTAGACATCCCTACCAGTTGATCCAGGGCATTTTCATGGAAATCAGTCTTAAACTGTTGTTTCCAAAGCTCATCCAATTTTGAGACAGAGATCCTGTTTACAGTCACATGAGGTTGGTCATTACAGAAAGTTCCACTCTTTTCCATTCCTTTAAACGGTCCATTCACTGTCCATCCAAGTATGGTTCTTACTGCATATGGTTCATACTTTTGGCTGCGAACAACCTGCCATGGCTTTAGTTTTTTGGGTTCATGGCTTTTATTTGCTCCAATCAAGAGTTCAACTGCTTCGATTGAGGGCAAATAAGGCCATCGAACAAGATCACTCTGCAAGGAATTATTAGAATTGGATACTGGCATACTTTTCTGGGTATATACTTCAGAAAGCGAACAATAATGTGTATGATCCAAACCAGCAACTTCTAAATTCTTTGAGAACATAACTGGAAACCAATTTATCTTGATTCATTGTTTTAATTAAATATTCAGTGTTTTGCCGGAAAGCTTAAGCTTATTCATGAGACTTTCCGTACAGAAGGTCGCTGAGCTGCACGGATCTGAAAAGGCACAAGTCTCTACAATCTTGTTTCCATTCTTAGATTTAACACATACTGGAAGAATGGACAAGGCACAAGCATATTCACTGGCCCCAGTAAGACTACTGGACTGAACAGAGATAAGAGCACTACCTACTGCTTGCTTTGGTTCCTCTGATCTATCTCGCTGGAAGACATGAAGGATGCTGGCATGTTTAGAGCCACACAATTTACATGTAATCCGCTTCTTACAATCTCTGTTAATATGGCCTGTACATAGACAGCTAAAACAGATTCCCTTCTTCTTCAGAAAATCCATCTTTTCTTTTTTGGGTTTTTTTGGTAAGCACAGTAGGAATTCAAGAAATGTTCTTCACCACAACAAAGACAGGATAAACCGTTATTGGTTTTCCTAATGTCTTCCATTCCTGTTGTGGTGGCGAAACTACTTCCCTTAGTCTTAGCACGAATCAAGCTTCGATCTCCAAGATCAGTAGCAATTTTTACTTGCTTTTCTACGAAATCCATGATGTCTTTAAATGTTGCTGGTTCATTAAAGGGATAGTTCACCCAAAAATGAAAATTATCCCATGATTTACTCACCTCAAGCCATTCTAGGTTTATATGACAATCTCTTTCAGACGAACACAATCCGAGATATATTTAAAAATATCCTTAGTCCTCCAAGGTTTATAATGGTTGTGAATGGTAACCCACATTCTGAAGACAAAAAATGCATCCATCCATAAAAAAAAAAAGTAATCCATACGGCTCCAGGGGGTTAATACAGGCCTTTTGACGCGAAGGGATGTGTTTTGTAAGAAAAATATCCATATATAAAACTTTATAAATTCAAATATACGAGCTTCTCGGCAGATGACCGTACGCATATTGCGCAGTCAATTTGGGCGGAAGAGCAACCTTTGACCCAAACGCAATGACGAACGTGGAGGCGCAGAGGAGAGAGAAAAACAAAACACTGATTACAAATTAGAAGTCTAAAATGAGAAATTTTAAAGAGAAACGTCGGAGGATTTCGATATAAGAGGAGCTTGAGTTTGTTGCCCAGCCCTATTTGTTTGAACAGTGAGAGGCGTCTAAGCTTACGATACTCCTACATCCTGCGTCATACATAGCGTCAGAGGATTACTCATTTGGCGCAAGTCAACTTGCGCATTCTGCGTGCGGTCGTCTTGAATTTATAAAGTTTTAAATATGGATATTTTTCTTACAAAAAACGCATCGCTTCACTTCAAAAGGCCTTTATTAAACTCCTGGAGCCGTATGGATTACTTTTTTATGGATGAATGCATTTTTTCTGTCTTCAGAATGTGAGTTACCATTCACAACCATTATAAACCTTGGAGGACTAAGGATATTTTTAAATATATCTCGGTTTGTGTTCGTCTGAAAGAAGATTGTCATATAAACCTAGGATGGCTTGAGGGTGAGTAAATCATGGGATAATTTTCATTTTTGGGTGAACTATCCCTTTAAGGTTTTCCTGCAAATCACACGCTACTGCTCTCCATTTGTCTCTGAGCATAAAGGGCAACTTGGAAAGAATAATTTGCATGTTGGTAACCAAGTTTAACTTTTTCATATAACGAACATCCACCATGGCATTACAGCAATCTCTAAGAAAACGATGATGATCTTGTAAAGCCTTTGTATCCTCAGGTTTTATGGACTTTCAAGAGAGTACTTGAGTTCTTGAGAGTACTGTCCATGTGTAACGAAGTGTCACTCGTAGTGGGATCCATAAGCAAGCTTTTATTAAAATCGTGGTCAAACAGGCAATGGTCAGACACCAGCAAACACTGTAATGGAGAGCAGGCACAGTCGTGGTCAATAAACAGGCAGTAGGTCAAGGCAGTCGGAGAACAATCACAGATCAAGAACAAAGCAAATAGTCCAAAAGGCAGGTAGCAGAGAATCATAAACAGGGAACAAACTGGGTCACAACAGGCAGGCAAAACAAGAATAAAAGCTCAGAAATGCAAATCGTAGTAATACAAGACCTCGCAAAGTGAGCCAATGAATGAGCTACAGCTGGGCAATGTAATCAGTGCCAGGTACGGGGCTGATGGGAAATGCAGTGTGTATGTGTCTCAATATTCGTGTGAGGGAGCCCTCTGCTGGCCGGAGGAGGGAACCACGGAGTTCGTCTCTGTGACACCATGTATGCTGAAGATATTTTGAATTTGTTTCCAAAGTGTTACTTAAAGTCCGCGTGAACCGGAAGTTGCAAACGACTTTTCTCCAGTGTTGTGACGTATTTCCAAGTGAAAGGGAATATTGAATAGAGGGCAGAGTTTTACTTTAGCGCTCCTCCTCTCCATCTCTCGCTCATAGCAGACGAACGGTTGCAGAGGAGTGGTTTAAGCGTTTTCAACCCAAGCCGTCAAATTGACTTCATCAGAGAAGGAACGCCATTCCAGACCGGAAGTAACTTTTCAGATTTTGATTAAAGATTACCGCGACAAACAATTTTTTTCTGTGTTTTAACTTGCACGGATTAATTGTTTACCACAAGACTAGTAATATGCACTAACAAAGTAAATAAGGTCAATTTTGATTTCATGTGTACCTTAAGTAAGGCCTTGGCTTTCGAATAACCCTGTGTAGAAGCCATATGTTGACAACTTCTGACAACTTCTCTTGGTTGGCCTCAGGTATACTGCTCAAGAAAACAGAAACAGTCATCATAATTTGTTTGCCCTTTTTTTCCACAACCTCCTCAAATGATCGTATGAAGCATTGATATTGCAAAGGATCTCTATCAAAGGATACAATACTATATCTGTGAGGAAGTAATGAAGTATTGCATTGTTGTACCAACATAAGACGTTCCATAAGACACAATATATTTCTTTGTTTTCCATCAGTTAATGATTGTCTTGAAACAGGTGCATCTCTACTACGGCTACAGGGTAGTTGCCCATTCATTGATGCAGTTGGCTGTAATGGTGTTATGGACTTTGGTTGTAGCACAGGGTGAAGCTGAGAATTACTTTCCTTATTTCTTGCACCTCTTGTCGAATTGTTAACAGGCAGAGACTGTGACTCAACATGTGTGTCAACTTGAACTGATGCAACTGCCATCGAATTGGAGGAGCTCTTTTTACTTGATTTTTTGCTCTATACATTTGAGATATTAAGTCAATGCATTACATTCCTCACACTGATTCAGAGTTTTTGAATTTGCATTTGCATTAGAGCTTGTAGAAGCAGACAATGGATCATTTAAAGGAGCTTGCCCTTGAACAGCCATGGTCATTAAATGTATTCCATCTATTGCAGAATGAGATGACAGAGGACATTCATTACTCTGTTCAGACACTGCTGCTGTCATTGCTCAGCCATTGCTCTACATCTTCCATAAACCCTTTGTTAAAACTGAGTCATACCATTTATTTTGCTTTATTTGTTCCTCAGCGGGAAGTAAAGGAATCACTCTCATGCAACAAAGTGACATCATCTTTCAAAAGCTTCAGTATTTCCAGTAAAGAATAAACCTTGGAAGAATTATCATCATTTTGCATAAGCTCTTTCATTGAAGCAATCACATTTTTTTATTTTGTTCACTTTGGATTTACGGTCCCTTTGTAGCGATTCAATCTTTAACTCCCAAGCTTACACTTCCTTTTGCTCTCTCTAACCGCATCAGCACATACAACTTTTAAAGCAATCTGTTTAATCACACACGAAAATTGTGCAAATCCCAGCGCTGCATGTAACACACATGACATAAACTACGCACTTCCAGTCCATCGTAGTTTATCCAAACAAACAGATCCATGATCCACATCAAGCACAACAAACTATAGCGTCTCAATTTACCAGCAGCAAGCAGAATAATAAACTGATTCACAAACCATTCCCACTTGCAATCCATCTTTGTTTCAAAGCGCAACTTTCTGTTGACTAATATTAGCGGCATCCAATAGCCACATAGGTAGGTGGGATGGCTTATGACTCATTCGCACTCTGTCTTTCTAAAGTAAGCTACACGTAGGATAAATGTATGTGACAAAGTTTCTGCAACAGCTCTCTGACGCGATTCGTCAGTGTCTGAATTCCTCACTTGACTTCGTTCACTCCTTGCTTCTAGTGCACTCAGCTGCCATGCACTATAGGCAATGGATTCAAAAATCAGTAAACAAGTGAGCAATTTCAGACACAGCAACAGAGTCGACACAGAGAGTCGATTCCTGTGCTTGAGTCGACCCCGACTCTGGGGCTATTCAGAGTCGAGGAATCGACTCTTTGAGTCGACTCCCCATCACTAGTTAGTGTGTAATGTTGCTGCTTGAGCATAAACAGTATCTGCAAAGTTACAGCGCTGAAAGTTCAATGCAAACGGAGATATTGTCTTTTAAATATATGGCAGTTTAATGCCTACAAAAATGACTGGTTTGGACTACAACGAGCTTCTTCCCGGGTTGGTGACATCATAAACCCTGCAATTAACATAAACACTGCCCACGGGAATACGCAAAAAAGTGGGCGAGGCCATGTCGCGTGCATACAAGTCTTCTTCCTGGGGACGCTGGACTTCGGGAACAATGTTTAAAATTTATGTTTAATTCTGTTTCTGACAAATATAATGCTAATTTAGCTGTCTGTGCTGCACGTTTAACGGAAGACAGCTTCCAGAATCTACACGAGTTCAATGCTGGATTTACAAAGGCTCTTACTGAAAGATGGAGCAGTTCCCACTTTAAAAGCAGAAGCTGCTGTTTATGAGCCCCAACCTGTAAGTATGTTTTATTTTTTTATAAAGTTACATAGTTTATGGGATGTAAACAAAGACCAATGCGGTTTGGCTTTGCTAGCCAGTTAGCTAAATTGTATTTCACACTTCTCCAACAAATGCCTACAAACACCAACAAACTTCTATGTAATCACACCAGCGAACTTCTGTTGGTGTTTGTAGGCCTTTCTGTTATCCGTTGTTTCATTACGGCTTTTATGGTGTGTTTACCCACAAGCTCGTTTGGTCTTTTCATTTAACTGTCTTTAATGCATCATGCACTTTTCTTATAATGGGTTTCTATGGGGGACAAACCTCTTAAACAAAATGTTGTTTTAGGTGGATTATTCTGTCATTATATTAGCAGTAGTGTTTATGACAAGAGAAATGTGTGAATTCGTTGTCTCTGGTTGTCATTTTAGGACATTAAAGGGGTGGTTCAGTGATTTTTTCCTAGGCTTGATTGTGTTTTTGGGGCACAGTTTAACATGTCTTAATGCTTCGTTTTTTTAAAAAAAGCTGTATTTTTCATATATTTTACCTTTATTCTACACCTCTGTTTCCATTGTCATTCGAACGGCTCGTTTGACTTCCTGCTTCTATGAAGCCACTCCCTCCGAAATACGCAATGTGCTCAGATTGGTTAGCAGGTTGGTAGCTGGCCCAGTGTATCCGCTGAAGCGTCCGGAAACGCCACGCCCCTTACCATTAGTTGTTACATGTGCTTCGGTGGAAATGTAAATAATGGCGTCTATATTGCTGTATTAAATTGAGCCGAATCAGACCCAGATGAAGAGGGTCAAGCAGAACCTCTGCAATCGCGGCTTTTAAAGGACGTTTATGAATGGTATTTCATTTTGTATTTGTGTCAAAGTGTTTAGATATGCTGTCACTGCTGTTTGTTAGCTTTCAATATACGGTTTTATCCTGATTAAAGCTTTACTGTAGCCGAACACATGACTGAGTAGTAGCATTTTTGTAAAGGTAGCGTTTAATTTATAGCATGAACAACTGTTTGTCTATGAACATAGAAGTTTGTTGGTGTTTGTTGAAGAAGTATGCACTAGAATTTAGCTAACGTTAACTGGCTAGCAAAGCAAAAACGCTTTGGTCTTTGTTTACATCCTTGATGCAACCAAAAATAGCAACAGAACTATAGGTTTAAAAGAGGTGCCCAAACTGTTCCTGGAGATCTACCTTCCTGCAGAGTTCAGCTCCAGCCCTGCTGTAATTATCAAGTGCTCCTGAAGATCTTCATTAGCTGGTTCAGGTGTGTTTTATCAGGGTTGGAGCTGAACTTTGCAGGTAGGTAGATCTTCAGGAACAGGGTTGGGCACCCCTGTGCTAAAATATTATAAGCTAAAAATGTTTGTTTTCCCCTTTTTGCTCAAAACAAAAATACAGTCATTTACATAACCACATCGAACTGGCAAAAGTTACTTCAGATGACACGGCGCAGACGTCACATAGCTTCTCAGGCGAGAAGGGGAGCGACGAAAGTGTCATGCTTCTCATATGTCATTGGTCATGGCTTCTGCTCACGGCAAGGTACGCGACTATTGACATGACTGATTGCTTAGTTAGCAAAGTAAATGCACAAATCACACCTTATACTGGACTGCATCCGCATGCAGTGTGAAAGCTCTAATCCGTTAACATGGGCATGGAAAAAAAGATGCACCACATGCACTGCAGACGAAGTATTTGTGAAACGGGCGTAAGGATGCTTCTGGTAATACCCTTTTCCTATCAGTAGTTAAGATAATGCACTTAAGAAACATCATTCTGTAATAGCTTTTGTCCTAAATGAGCTTCTGACTAAAACTGCCATAGTTACCGAACAGATAAGATAGGATTATGAAGTAAGAATCTTTTTATTGTGAGTGTTTGTCTGTGTACTTACGTTTGCGCACCGCTGCTGTAATCCTGATCTCTCCTCCATGATCCACACTAGAAAACACACACAGTGTCATATTCACACACAGACACAAAGTAAACTTTTTAGATTTCCGAGGTAATTTCTGAATTTTCTATTAAAATTCATCAAAATAGTAGTAGATGAATTATGTGGTATTAAGTGGAAATGTCCTAACAGTAGGAAAACACAAGAGTCTACTTTGCACTTGGGATTTTCTTTTACATTTACATGTTAAATGTGTGGTTGATTATATTTCACTTTTTTAACTTTAGTTAGTGTGTAATGTTGCTGCTTGAGCATAAACAACATCTGCAAAGTTACAGCGCTGAAAGTTCAATGCAAAGGAAGATATTTTCTTTTATAGACAAATTCAACATGCTGTAAAAATTATCTGTGGGGTATTTTGAGCTAATACACACTCTGGGGACATCAGAGACTTAATTTACGTCTTGTAAAAGTGGCATTATATGACTCCTTTAATTGTTGTTCTTTTCTTCTCAATTTAGATGCACATCCAGGCAACAGCATCGGAACTGGAAACTTTTATCAAAAGTTTCATAAAACATTTCATTATATTGTACTGTTCAATAGTTCAGAGTCAGTAAGATTTTTGTATTGAAAAAAAATTATTCAGCAAAGAAGTTTGACTTAATTTACCAAACAGCTTTTGATGATTAAAGGATTAGTTCACTTTGAAATGAACATTAGCCCAAGCTTTACTCACCCTCAAGCATCCTAGGTGTATATGGCTTTCTTCTTTCTGATAAACACAATCTGAGAAATATTAATACATATCCTGACGCATCTGAGCTTTATAACGGCAGTGAACGGGATCAATGAGTATGAGCTGAAGAAAGTGCCTCCATCCACATCCATCCATCATAAACATACTCCACACGGCTCCGGGGGCTAAACAAGTTATGAAAAATATCGAGCTTCTGCCAGACCGCCTTCTGTATTCAAGTGGTGGCGACTGTGATTGTCATTAATAAAAGAGCTAATAAAAGCAAGTGTTTCAATATTCATCCTCATTTGTTTGACACTCATAAGGGGTATATACATTACGAATGATTTACTCTTTATTATTACAGTTTACCCGTACTGCAAAACACCAATCGGCTTCGACCTTTATGATGTTTATCACAGAATCCAACTTTTTATGCCAGAGTCGCCACTCTACCCGATATCCGACCTCACTATAATACCCATAGTAAGATCGGTAGCAGATGTACCAGCTACGTGAAAGTTATCATTAAAAGAGTTCAATTTACCCAAGTCCTGTTTAGATAAACTGTCTCTTGCAAACACAAGATGTCACAGTTTTGTAATAGATTATCAACCACTATGCGTCGAGCTCTATCTACTGTTGCCAACTCGCAGGCCCCGGCAGTTATAGGATATAACATGCATAGACAGTTTAGATTTCTTTAGCGGCCATCGCCCTCTCCATCATGAACGCACCAGACGTGGAGGAAGTTGCATTAACTCCCAGTGCTCTCACTTTTCGTGGTTCATAAAAATGCCGCACAACCGAGCCTTCAGGCCAAAGCTCCAGACAGTACAACTCCACCACATTATTGCATTCAGCACTCACTTTAAATGAGCTGTACCTTTTGTTCATAATATCAATGCGTTGGAAATTAACATCACGCCCAAACTTTTCTTTAAGATAGTTGGACGGAGTTGTAGCATCAAGGTCTGGAGAGACAAACATACCAGCTTCGTTCGCACCACACTTATATTCCCTCGTGCCCCAGTACCAATAACTGGCTTAATCTTCTTATGTTTAGCTTTATCCCCTCGCTGATTTATCCGAGGAGATCCCCACGATAACCCGGGTTGCGTCGACAAACGGTAATCATGTATCGACGATAGCCAGATATATTGTCAAATCATCAAATATTGGCAATATTAAAAGGATTTGGCATTTCTAATTAATGTAGGCCTTACATTCTTCTAGTCTATTGTTATTACTATTAAGTCAGGCTACTTTTTTAATTAAATTAATATTATAATAAATTTGCCCCACAATAATTTCATAGCGCATCACTGATGTGCTGTGAGGATAATAAAAGATTAGGCTATTAGCTCATCTTTGAAAATGTTTTAAACATTTTTTTAGGTCAATTATACAATGATTAAGCAAAATTATTAACAGTCTATAATAACACTGCAGTCATCAATGAAAATTAAGAGCAGCTTTACTTAAAGCACCGACCTGTTTAACATGAAAAACTATTCTTTTCATTTTGTTTCACTATGTGTACAGGCCACAAGAGAAATAATGGAATAAATTAAGACAATATATACCGTTATCAGCATATTATGTTGAAATTCGTCTCGTCTTCTCTAAGATAATATGCTCCGTTAATGCAGCGTCAGACTTTCACTTTCTGTAGTGAATACTGACCGAGGTTAGGACTTTTTCACCGGCATAACTCTCCTTCTTGGTTTAAAACAGAAACATTTCCAATATTTGTGAACAATATCTTATGGGAGTAGAACGACATGAGGTTGAGTAATAAATTACATTATTTTAATTTTTGGGTGAACTAACCCTTTAAGCCTGAAGTGTCCCGCCGGCGGGACGCACCCTCCCACGAAAAATTTTTATAATTAAATTACTAAGCAACCACTGACAGGAATAACAGAAAATAGGTATCATTTTAAACCTTAGAAACTCAGCTTTTGATCCATTTTGTTCAACTCTTAACGAGTGCTGAGTCATCACTCTAAAATGGAGTGTACCGCACGAGGGCGCCACCTAGCTACAAAAAAATTAATAATATTTTTCAAAACTCCTGCCTAGATCATCACAAAATAGGGGTCATTTGAAAGCTTAGAGTCTGAACTTTACAATGAATGTAGCCACTTTAATTCTTAAGGACTGCTGAGTTATTTGCTGTAAAATAATTTTAAAAAATCATAATTTAAGACATTTTTTCTTGTACTATGTACTCCAATGTGTCAAAAGCATCATACAGCTGTGTCATATGTCATTTGAAAGGTCTCATGGAGTAGAATACAATAATCATAATTGTTTTGGACTTTGACAAAACTTGAGCAAGTTTTTGTACATGAAGCCCCGCAAGACCCATATGTAAATAATAAACCAATGCAGCATTTATGTCACGTTTCGGCTCCTAACTTCAAGAAACATGCTTTGATTGTGGAAAATTGGACATCATTATTTACAGCAGGTTCTCATGATTAAAATGAGCCCAACATCATTATAACTTAATGAAATATGTATAGATTGTAGAAAATGGCTTATCATTACTTATAGTGGATGCTCCCGATTGAAATGAGTCCAAGATCAACATAATCCCATGTGTCGATCACGAGTTACTCCACGTGAAAGAACGATTTAAAAAAGCCTACCTTGGTTCCAAATGCTGTAACTTTTGATTTATTTATCCGATCGCCAAAAAATTTGATCCAGATATAGCTTATATATAGAGGAACTGTCCTCTGTACTGTAGGAACTGTAGAGAATAGTCCTCCTACCTTATTTTCTTTCTGCGTTATTGCATGTCAAATATATGTAAAATTTCCATTGAGCAAATCTTTATTATTTGTCTTCATCTGCAGTTTCTCAGCACGAGAATGTCCAAATTTATTAAATTCTTTTAAATTTAAAAATGTAAAAAGTGTCCTATCAAATGATACCAACCTTTTGACTCTCCTTGCTACAGTTTTGGAGTTACAAGTCTTTACTTTTTTGTGTGTCACTCAGAAAAAAAATCTGAAAATGCCCTCAGGGCTTAAGCAACTGCACTTGAGACTACAAGGACTAATTGATCTTGACTCATCGTTTTTATTTTAACCGAGAGGAAGTTAAGAAACTCATCCTCAACGATTTTTTTACCATCTATAGTCTCACAGATCGTAGGATAAATTCGAGGCCGGCTAAGACAAGGAGCAACTGAGCACACACTCAATCCGCCATCTTTTAGAAAGATCAATATGTAATATATGGTTTTGTAGAAACCTTGGAAACACTAAAAACATCACTTGCCCTGCACTGCTTCATACTACAGTAACGTTAATATTCTCATCCATGAACATGATGTCTGCCCGAGTCCCATCCCAGTTCTTTTCCACCGGCTATGAGGTGAAGACGACATCTCCCAAGAATCCGCGCTCAAACTTGCCGTCATCAAGCTATGTCTTTGTTTTGAATAGGCGACCTCTAGCAGCGAAGTTTTACATATTGCAGCTTTAATGTGAATACTTCAAATTACTGTATTCAACATCTCAACTCTTTATTTATCATTAAACAAATAACTTTAATGTGTGTTTTACATTATAAAGATAAAAAATATCCACAAAGAAAGCACAAGAAGAATGTCCCATCTCTCGTAGAAAATACATGATAATATGTAATGTCATACTATAATCATGTTTTTATAGAAATGTTATACCTGAGGCCAGTCTGTATATCTCCACTCTTAAACTCTATTGGCTGACCCATAGACGCATCACTCTTCATAGACACACAGCTGGGCTCTGGTTCTGATCTCTTCTGATGAACTGAGCTAAAACAGAGCATCCTTTATGATTACAATCATCTTAAGATTATTTCTCAAAAATGCATTTTTTTTTTATTAAAATCACTCAAGGAGGCGTATTGTTTTTAATAAATGTTAAATTTTAACCCTCTGGCACTGTTCGTTTGGGGTCAACACTCATGATGTTTGGGGTCTCCAGAGAGCCCAGGCAACAAAATGCAATTTTGACATTTTTTGTTTTTTTTAACAAATGTAATTTTACTCAGTTTATCAATGTTTTACTCCACATTTGTGCAGTTTTTGGAGGATTTATTATATTTTTTAAATAGGTTTTTATACAAAAATTACTTTATAAAAGCCCCACATTTCTAATTTTCATTCATGGGGATAACATGGATAATCTGACATGGTTTAATCTAAGATTTTTTTTAATTAAAAAATGATCACTTTTACCATTTTTTTAATTTTTTTTTTTTTGCAGTTGGATTTATATCTACATATTATAAAATCACAATTATAACAATAAAAATTACTTTTTGTCAAAGTTTAGGATGTTTTATACTAAAAAAAAAAAAAAAAAAAATTCATTACGATTTCATTACAATTACAATCAAACCTGAACAGGATGTTACATAGAGAAAAGTTTGAGTCTTTAGAGTTTATAATTTAATTCAAACATCTGTTTTTCATATAATTATACAAATAAAAAGACCCCAAACAGCGCCAGAGGGTTAAAAAAACATACAGCAAAATACATGTTTTTTTTCTCTATAACAAAAGGATATTTAATGAGTTACTCAAAGTAGCCTACCTGTATTCTGGAAAATAATCTTCTTTTCTGGATGTTTGTGTGTCATCCATAATGGATCTGAACAGTTTGATCTCCACCACTGACTCTAGACGGAAGTGACAAACAATCACAAAAACAAAAGTAATCAAACTGTCTTTATAACTCAGCTGAAGGATCTTGAGCTGGAGAAATAGATCACGATCACTCAAATACATGAAGTTAGTCACATGTAAACACAAATGCTCTGTGAGACTTTTGCACAATCACAGTCAGCACAAAACACAATAAACATTTTTTTAGGATGTAAAATATCATACATACCGATTCACACAAATCCTACAGCTTTTCCATCGAGTTGCAACAAATAAATTCCTGCCTAAACTTTTATAATCGACTCTATTACAGTTTTATAGACATTCTCTCTGGTAAATAATCAATTCTGTCTGTTTAAAATGGCGAAACATCAGCTCTGAAGATTTACCTTCACTTTCATTTATGACCAGAGGTGCAGGTCATGGGTTGCCAGATCCTGTAAAAATGTCCAGCACAAAACCGACTCAAAACCTGCCAAAAGAAATGAAAACTAGCTCAATTTCAGTGTTGCCAAGTCTGTGATTTTTTCCGTGGAATGGGGATACTGTTACGCTGATGCTGAGGTCTTGATTTTTTTTTCCCCCCTGAAGGTTAAAGGTCGTTAAAGGTTTCTGGGATATTTTTGATTGGCCATTGAGTTAGTTTTGTGGCACAGACCTGGGCTGCGTTCAGCCTCGACAAAACGTTGCAAAACGTTTTTATAAACGGAAACACCCCGTTCTGATGACGCAAGAGTTGCAACTATGGCAGCTGAGAAGGCCATTCTTTGTGTTCTTTTTGAAGAATTTTCGGAGCCTGATGAAGTCGGTATAAATACGTGTTTAATACTGCAAAATGTATTCAATGTTACAATCACTGCCCTTGCCATCCAGAATAAAAGAGAACATCCCAATCGAGTGAAGGGATTTGTGGAAACTGTGGTTCCTAAATATTGTGATCCAACATTTGCCTTTATGAAAGTTTATGAAAGTATCACTCCACAATGCAATAGCAAAATATATAAGTATAGTATTTTATGTTACATTAATCAGTGTCTAGCACAGCTTCCTAAGGAAAGGATATGGACCAGAAGACATTGCAGTTACTAAATGATATTTAGACAGACTTAAAGAAGTTCCAGATCTATATTTGAGCTCTTATTATTTAAGTTATTTTGCCATAAATGTAAATAAACGTGCAAACAATATACTTGCTCTTGTGAATTTATTTTGATGTTAATTACATTTACGAGCTGATTCTTTAATACTGTGCGGTTTATATGCATGCTGATGCTGATTGGGCTGACATTTTTGACACACCCACCAAACGAGAGGAAACGTATCTCAAACCCGTTGCACACCGTTTCCAGGAAACATGTCATTTAACCCAGAAACCGTAGCAAAACGTTGCGCACCGGTTTGAGCTTGACCGTGCCCCTGACAACCCTACTAAATTTTCAATCACAGTTGACAGCTGCAGGATTTACAAACAGCCTTAAAACAAACATTTTGATTTATTCTGTTTATAATTTATTTGGATAATATAATAATGATAGTGATGGATGGATGAGTTATCTTTGCTAGTTTATATGTACACGTGGATATTTAACTATTTAACCCTAAAGGGTCCTTTCGGACAAATTTGGGCAAATATATTTTTCTTTCTTTCATTTTTTATAGTTTACTTAAAGGGGGGGTATCACACACAGTTTCTGCCAATCTCATGTTAATCTTGAATACCTATAGAGTAGTAGTGCATCCTTCATATTGCCGAAAAGTCTTTAGTTTAATCATATTTATAAAAGATACATATGCTGTACCGAGTCTTTCCTAAAACAGCCGAGCACCTGGAGGTGTGCTGTGTGAGCGAAGCTAAAGAGTGATGAGCACGCGCAGCTTTTGTTTAGAGATCGGCTGCAAGCTATCAATGGTCAGCTAAACAACTGTATTTAAACACACAATACACAATCGCATTATCCATGGATAACTTTTGAATCACTATAATGAATATAACGTATAGTGAATGATGAATTTATGAATTCACTACGTTCGTGTTGTTTACATTATATGCACTTTCGTGCCGATTGCCAACAAAACAGACATTTGATGCAGTTTTACTCTCCACCTGCGGTTCTGACTCGGATCATTACCGCTGTGACCGCTCCATCTTTTAGTTTCAAACAATCTGTAAATCCAGCATAGAACTGGGCCGATCCTGAGGGCTTTCTATCAAAACAGCAGCAACCCACATCTTAGGATGGCTTTCTTCTCACTATTGGCTACACTCAGGTGTTAGGGTGAGATGTGGGCATGGAGGTGGCCTTTAGGGATAGAGTATTAGAAAACTGAGAATCTATAAAGATTGTGTGACAAAGATGATGATAGTACGGCTGGGCTGTGAGGTTGAACCACTGTAACACTTCCCATTATGGAAGAGAGAACTGGAGGAGGAGGAGGAGGAGGGAACCACCTGAAAATAAACAAACTTTAACAAACGTCAAACTTAAACAATGACAAAGTGTTTTTCCTTAGTGGTTGTACAAATTCAAGATTGTAAGAAATTAAGCAATTACAGATCAAGAATCAACACCTGCACTGTTTTCTGTTTGTAGTTAAATGTGCTGAGAAATCCATTATGAGAACATTGATCATTTAGAAATGAGTTTGGATTTAAACTGTATTTTAGTGAATAAAATACTTTTTGTTAAAACAGGTGCTGGTCATATAAATAGAATATCATCAAAAAATTGATTTATTTCACTAATTCCATTCAAAAAGTGAAACTTGTATATTATATTCATTCATTACACACAGACTGATATATTTCAAATGTTTATTTCTTTTAATTTTGATGATTATAACTGACAACTAAGGAAAATCCCAAATTCAGTATCTCAGAAAATTAGAATATTACTTAAGACCAATACAAAGAAAGGATTTTTAGAAATCTTGGCCAACAAGTATGAACATGAAAAGTATGAGCATGTACAGCACTCAATACTTAATTGGGGCTCCTTTTGCCTGAATTACTGCAGCAATATGGCGTGGCATGGAGTCGATCAGTCTGTGGCACTGCTCAGGTGTTATGAGAGCCCAAGTTGCTCTGATAGTGGCCTTAAGCTCTTCTGCATTGTTGGGTCTGGCATATCGCATCTTCCTCTTCACAATACCCCATAGATTTTCTATGGGGTTAAGGTCAGGGGAGTTTGCTGGCCAATGAAGAACAGGGATACCATGGTCCTTAAACCAGGTACTGGTAGCTTTGGCACTGTGTGCAGGTGCCAAGTCCTGTTGGAAAATGAAATCTGCATCTCCATAAAGTTGGTTAGCAGAAGGAAGCATGAAGTACTCTAAAACTTCCTGGTATACGGCTGCGTTGACCTTGGACCTCAGAAAACACAGTGGACCAACACCAGCAGATGACATGGCACCCCAAACCATCACTGACTGTGGAAACTTTACACTGGACCTCAAGCAACGTGGATTGTGTGCCTCTCCTCTCTTCCTCCAGACTTTGGGACCCTGATTTCCAAAGGAAATGCAAAATTTACTTTCATCAGAGAACATAACTTTGGACCACTCAGCAGCAGTCCAGTCCTTTTTGTCTTTAGCCCAGGCGAGACGCTTCTGACGCTGTCTGTTGTTCAAGAGTGGCTTGACATAAGGAATGCGACAGCTGAAACCCATGTCTTGCATACGTCTGTGCGTAGTGGTTCTTGAAGCACTGACTCCAGCTGCAGTCCACTCTTTGTGAATCTCCCCCACATTTTTGAATGGGTTTTGTTTCACAATCCTCTCCAGGGTGCGGTTATCCCTATTGCTTGTACACTTTTTTCTACCACATCTTTTCCTTCCCTTCGCCTCTCTATTAATGTGCTTGGACACAGAGCTCTGTGAACAGCCAGCCTCTTTTGCAATGACCTTTTGTGTCTTGCCCTCCTTGTGCAAGGTGTCAATGGTCGTCTTTTGGACAACTGTCAAGTCAGCAGTCTTCCCCATGATTGTGTAGCCTACAGAACTAGACTGAGAGACCATTTAAAGGCCTTTGCAGGTGTTTTGAGTTAATTAGCTGATTAAAGTGTGGCACCAGGTGTCTTCAATATTGAACCTTTTCACAATATTCTAATTTTCTGAGATACTGAATTTGGGATTTTCCTTAGTTGTCAGTTATAATCATCAAAATTAAAAGAAATAAACATTTGAAATATATCAGTCTGTGTGTAATGAATGAATATAATATACAAGTTTCACTTTTTGAATGGAATTAGTGAAATAAATCAACTTTTTGATGATATTCTAATTATATGACCAGCACCTGTATGTAGTTCCTACAAAATGTGTACATGCATTTATAGATTTGATTAGTGGGATTGAGAAACATCTCTTTGAGCATCGGGGACACCAGAGTGGGAAGAGCCATATCTACTCCTGAAATGATCTGGAGAAGGGATATTTCAGGTTTTTTTCATTTTATTTGTTTTACCTGTTGTATTTCAAGTTATTTATGTTTTAAGAGGCTCGATCTTTGTGTATGTTTGTGCTTTCTCTTTCACGACTGCAGGAGAGGTGTTTTCCAGCCCCCTGTTTCTTGAGACAGCAGGAGATTTGGAAGAAGCGAATCTCACTAGTCAAGTCAAGTCACCTTTATTTATATAGCTCTTTTTACAATGCAGATTGTGTCAAAGCAGCTTTACAGTGATAACAGGAAAATAATTTTGGCTGCACAGCAGCTCTTAAAGAAAATGGTGTCATTGTCCAGCTTAAGTAAATTCAGTATTGATTAATTCCGTTGTAAAAATCAATAATTAGTTCATTTATCTATATATCAGCACTTGAGAAAACAGTGATGTCATCGTCCAGCTCAGTTCAGTTCACATACAATTGTTTCAATACAGGCAGATCAAAAACTATTGTTGAGTATCAAGTGTCCCCAACTAAGCAAGCCAGAGGAACCCAAACTTCATCAGGTGACATCAGAGTAATGATGTGGATGATGCCGAACTTTTACGCAACTTTTGCGCATATCCGGATTGTTCAAACTGACCGATTGTCCACACCGTGTTGATATCTAGCCGAAGAGCAATCAACCATAACTTCAGGCGAGCAGGCTCAGAAGTTGGAAATACGTGGAAAGTCACCACTCCCGAATGAGTTTGCACGAGAGAACGTAATCTTTTAGTTTTAAGTCGCTTTGAACAATCCGAATAAGCACAAGTACCATTTTGATTAGCCGTCGTACCTACAATGTTTGTGCACTGTGTAAACAATGAGTGACGTATACGCGCGAGAGATCACTTCTGGAGCACTTCCAGAGCGCGTACACACCTCACACACCGGATGCTCAAGGCAGTTGGACATAGTGGTGTATTAGAGGTAAAAAAATATATAAATACTGTTCGGTTTCTCGCACAAACCGATCGTTTCGTGTCTCAGGACATCGATGTGTCGTCACGAGCCGCAGGGTTTAATTTGGATTTGTCTGTGCATGTTTTTTTTACTCTCATAGATTGTGTTCCCATCGACACACATTATACGGCTGACAGACGGCAACGGTTGGAGTTAAAAATCATCATTTGTGTTCTACTGAAGTAACAAAGTCACCTACATCTTGGATGCCCTGGGGGTAGCAGATAAACGTCAAATTTTGAACTATCCCTTTAAGTATCTTTTATAAACGTAGACTAGAAAAAAACATTACTGGTGTGCATCTTGAGACAAAACAATGGCTCTGACATATTTTAAGATATGTCAGAGCAAGTTGCTTTCAGTTAAGAAAGCCCAAACATGCATTTTAGTCTAGGACTAGCTTAAGCCTTGTCTGTGAAACCAGGGGCCTGTTTCATAAAAGAAGTTTACCAAATAATCCAGGTTTATTTCAGTAAGTCTGATTTATTGTCAGTTGAATTGGTTCAAAATAATCAGACTAGGTGAAATAAGCCTAGCTTATTTGGTAAACTTGTTTTATGAAACAGGCCCCAGGGGTTAATGTTTTAATACTAAGTTTAATTTCTTAATATATACACACACAAACACACATTTATCACACACTTATGTTATCTTTTTGGGGGGCGTTACATAGACATAATAGCCTTTATACTGTACTAATGTTATATGTGAGTCCCTGAACCACAACGGGACACAGTCTGCATTTTCAATAAATGAATAACTATGCAAAATCAATAACTATGGTTGTTCTTTATAGGGATCTAAATTTTGTTCTTGTAAGGTTTTAAATATTGGGGTTGCCGGACCACAAACATCTATTTTTCTATGTTTATAATTCATACATTATTATAATAATTACTTTTTTGTGTATTCATGTATTTATACAGGAACTGATCGTGAATTGGAAGTCCCTTCTTTATCACATTACAGGTGTGCACAGTTGGATTGAAGAAGGAAAGCTGAAAAAATGTGGACACAATGATCTCAGTCCTAAACAGCAACAAAGAAAAAAATGGCTTGAAAAAGACTCACGTCCCTTCCACACACTACAGAGTCTTGTCTTGGACAAAGGACTTCTAAAGGATTTGAGGCAAATGGCTCTTTTCGAACACACCGGTAAGTTAGTTATATACACATAGTAATGTTCAGGTACACCGGATACAAATTTTATTTTATTTGTAGAAAAACTGGAGGTGTTTCATTCTGTCCTACTGAAGTACTGCTCAAAGAACCTGCATTTTCATTATGCGCCCATGGTTGCAAGAACACAACTAGCTATCCTTGACCACAATGAAAATGTAGGTCGTCAGCAAGCAACAACCACTACTGGTAAGTGGAAAACAACATACTGTGCATAACTACTAAAAATTACTCAAAATGTAGGATGGTGACAATAGATTTGAGTTCATAAAGTTGAGAATCAAATGTGAATATTCTATTATAGTAATGAAATCAATACAAATAGTATAATTTATTCTGTTATGTTTCATCTTTTTTCTTTTATTATAGGTGTACAATGTGGTTTTCCTGAAACATACCAAAGAATGGTTAGCCAAAGCGATTTTTGAACTAACCACACAAAAATTCAGAGAGACTCTGGTTGAGAAAGTTCTACAGCGGCGGCTGGACATCAGTGTTGTTTACAAGGTCTCATTTGACTCATCGCCCATTGCCACAGAACATACCCTAAAACCAAGGCCTGACAAGCAAGAAGTAATTGCAAAGTGCTTATCAAGATAATTTAACACTAATTTACTTTAAAAATGTTATGAGTCTAATGTACAATAACTATTATTACTCATGTTGTTTATAGTTTTTTTTTTTTTTTTTCATTTTTTCTTATTGAGGTAATGACAGAATACACCGTTTTTATTGTGCTGGTTTGAATATAGACCTTATGGTACCCTACATCAGTTGCATTTACACATCAGTGACTGTAGTTATCTCAAATTTGTTTTATTCTTCCAAATAAACTTTCGTGTGAGACATCAATAATAAGTATGTAGTTGATGCATATACAACAACAAATAACACTGAATATGAAAGTAACAAAACTACAGCAATTACAGTAAGCAAACAAAAGAAAAAATACAAATACTACTAATATAGGACACAACAAATTATAATGTTTATCAAAAATGTAACATTGTAATTGCAATTCCAATTAATATTACTACAAAAGCCCAAAAGCCTCTTCTGCTTCTCTGAAGGCCACATAATGTCCTGATGGAGATGGGTATTGTAACAGCCAAAACTGTGTTTACATGCATCACATTATGGTGCGTTGTGCCCTTTAAGAGACTGATCACTTCACTCAACGCGTGCTATGCGGTGATGACGTAGAAGAACTACGTGACTGTGTGATGAGAACCACGATAGATGATGAATGTGCTCTCCCATTTTTGTTATAATATTGCATTATTTTTATTTGTAACGCTAAGAAAGAGTCAATCTCTCGTGTATGAGAGGAGTGCGTTCCTGTGTACCTGCCATTAAACGAGTGGAATACAGACTTTTCGCCTGCAAGCTCTTTCATTCCATTGATTTAACTAGGGTTATTTGGGCTAAAGCGTTACAAGTATGACTGTCTAATGGCACTCACAACTAGAGGTCGACCGATGATCGGCCGGCCGATATATCGGCCGATTTTTGGCATTTTTTAATTAATCGGCTTCGGCCGATTGTGCTGCAAATTAGGCCGATTAATAGGCAGGCGCGATTGCCATTCCACCGGCATAAAGGACCAGTTATAGTTCATTTTCCGCGTTCCGCTGTATCTCGCGCACAGTTGAGCACGCGAGCCTTTCAAAGTATACTCCTTTGGCCGTGAGCACGGAAAAAAGGATTTAGTGGACTGCTGTTTTGAAGCTCTCAAGTCACTCACACATGCCCTGTTGTACACGCGGATCGTCCTGCACGCGGACGGGGTGTGCGAGCCTTTAATCACCTGTAGTTTAGGCTACAAGTAGGCGCGGTTACCAAAACCTGGTAACGAGCCCAGCGGCTAAATTATTATACAAGCCTGCGTTGTATAGATAAACTCTGACGTTATCAATTCTGTTTCTGTACGTTACTGGAGAATTTCTCTCCCTCTGAGTCTGCGTGTGAGACGGAGCAACTCACACTCTGCAGTGGGGTGACCACCTGGCTAGTGATCTGTTGCAGGACAGTAGATGTGATTTTGCGGGACACATGAGACAGATAAATTTACAACTATTACGCCATGTAAATATTGATTTACATTTGTTGGCAAACTTGGCATATGCGCCGATTAATGTTTCTGCCGGTGGGTGCCCACACTATAATGTTGCGCTTATGGCAACATTAAATCCTGGAGAGAAGACAATTCTAGATTCACGGCTGCACATGCAGGAGGACAAAGTTTGAGCGCGCACATGTAATATCTGAGCGAGAGCGCACGCGCGTCCAGTTTTGTGCGAGAAGGGAATCCGCCTGTGAGTGGAGAGATTGCTCGCGCATTTGATGCGCTCTCGACATTTTTCATTATAATAACGCCATAGAACCCGCATTAAATTAACCATTAATGTGAGAAGAAAGTTGTGTCTGAATTTCGCAATTTTGTATTGGTTAAAACAAATGGAAAATATCTCGTTTTTCTGTAGGTGCTCGACCATTTCCCGTGGGTGGCGCTTGATTGCCGCCGTTCGTTGGAAATATTTAACATCGGGATGGATGATTACATGCTTTAAATCATCGATTTGAGCAGCTCTTGAGGTTCTTATCCAGTATGTGAGATGAAATCCTTGCTGGTGTAGTTGTGTTTACCGACTTAGATGAGACCCGCTCTTTGCGCTGTCCACTCAGTTGTCATCAGCGGGAAAAGCTCTCTCTATGATTGCGTTGGTTGGTTATTTTCACAGCTAGAATATGACGGCTGCACAAATAGATTTTTAAATGCTCACAGTTTTTTATTATATTTCTTACTGTGGTATTATAATTTCAGGGATGAAAAAAAATTACAGACATAAATGAAATGCGGGACACTACTTAAGTCTTGCGGGACGCGGGACGGGTGGTCACCCTACTCTGCAGCGGATTGGATTGGCTTGTGTTGTTCAATAAATGTGTAATTTAAGCAATTTTCTGTATAACTTATTACTTAACTGTTAATTTTTATTAGATGAAGGAAAAAAAAAAAAAATCGGCCAAACATATCGGCCCAAAAAATCGGCATCATATATCGGCCATCGGCTGCTCTGATTTCTAAATATCGGCATCGGCCAAAGAAAAACCCATATCGGTCGACCTCTACTCACAACACAGCATTCCAGAACCCTCCTGTTTCGTCTTCCCAATCTCTCTCCTTTCAGCATCTATTCCAGAACTGCCACCAGCCTGTATTGACTGTAAAATAAAAAAAAAGTGTGCATTGAAAAATATAGTTGAATTACATGTAATTATACTACACGCGATGCTTACTCTACTGTTAGGGTGCCACCAGGTCCTTGTGGCCTCGGACGCCGTCTCCAGTTTATTCTGGGCAAACTGAAAAACACCTCTAAAACGCTGTTGCTCAGTAATGGTGGAAAACCATTTTGTTCAGTAATGCAGCGAGATGGAGACATGGTCTCACCAGCTGACTCACTGACTGATTCTAACGGTGGAATTGAAATGGTCCAGTCGTGGCAGCATTGAGATTCTTGCTCTGTTGGCAATGGTTGGCATTTCACATCTCATTGGATATTCTTGGATCTTGGATGACATGAGGTGAGTAAATTATCAGGACATTTTAATTTGAAAGTGAACTAATCCTTTAATACTTTTATGTCTATGGAAGAAGTTGTTCAAGACATCCAGGATCAAGTAAAAGAGACCGCTCTAAACTGCTCATCTTCACAGGACCCAGACATTAAAAGTACAACAGAGCAGTCATTTCAGGAAATTGAAAACCCTTTCACCTTACTTAATTTCATATCTAAATGTAATCATATGCTTCTGTAGAAAATGAGTGAAGAACGACAGGAGATCGCCGGATTGGGTCTGCATAGAGAATGTATTTTTATATAGACAGGCCTTCACGACAGCTTCAGCTCACACATCAGTAACACTCTTTCGTTTGGGAGAAAGATGGAAGAGAGCGCTAAAAGATAAATACGGCAGGTATGGCTGCCTGGGCTGAACCACTTTGTTGTAAAAGGAGGGGGGGGGACCATCACCTCCTTACAGACCGAGGAAAATCTTGTGAAATAAAACAATTTTAACCTCGTTACATAAACGAAACTCATATTTTACCAAAAAATGGGGAATTGTCCAGCCTGTGGAGAAAGTACTTGGGGTCAGATTTGACAAGAAAAATCGGACTACTGGATTATATGAGCAAGTTGCAGTGACTGACAAGTTTGCATATGTTCCAATTCTACAAACCTTAAAGAGCATTTTAATGCATCCAAACACCTCATACAGGTTTAAGTCGGGCATACCAAATAAAGATGGCATTTACCCTAATATTGAAGATGGTACATAAAGAGTAACCCCTGTCAAAACTGCACTTCAAATTCAACTGATTTACGATGATTTCGAGACTGCCAATCCATTGGGGTCAAAGAAGGGGATTCACAAATTGGGTGGTATATATTTTACTTTGAGAAATTTCCCACCACAATTCAATTCATCTTTAGCAAACACATTTATGTGCACTTTTCCATGCCCAGGACATCAAAACATATGGATTTGATGCAATATTGGAACCTATTGTCAATGACATAAAAGTCCTTGAGACCAGGGGAATAGAAGGTCTTGGTGGTTGTGTGTGTGGAAGCATTGTCCAAGTAACAGGAGACAATCTTGGTTTGCATTGCATTTTTGGTTTTGTTGAATCTTTTAGAGCTCAGAATAGCTGCAGGTTTTGCCTAATTGAAAAGGACGATTATCAAACTGTGTTCTGTGAAGATGAGCCGAATGTAACTTTGCGCACTAAAGAGACACACTTGCAACACTAAAGCTATTCAATCAGACCCAAAACTGCCCCATGTTTGTGGTGTGAAACGCACGTTTGTTAAACACTCTGCAGTACTTCAGTGTATCGGACAATTTTTCTGTAGACATACTGCATGATGTTTTAGAGGGAGTTGCACAGTTTGAATTAAAACTTGTTTTGCGTTATGTACAAGAGAGTTTTTTGACAGCAAAAGAGATGGCAGATTGCATTCATTTAACTATGGGTACATGGAGAGGAGAAATCCACCTCCTGCTGTAAAACTGGATGATAAGAACAATGATTTGGGCACTAATATTTGGAGACATTGTGCCCAGAGGTGATAAACATTGACAACTATTATACTTTTACTACAAATAGTAAACACTGTATTTTCTCCCATTTTAACTCAGGGCCTTACTGTTTATTTAAAACACTTAATTGCGGCTGTTCAAGTGTTTATTTCCAGAAAATAATTTACTGCCTAAACATCATTTACTGATTCACTATCCGATGTATATGAAATATCGGGCCTATTGTTCACATGTGGTCCATGCAATATGAGTCACAATTTCTTCAAGACGCAACAAAAATGTTTCAAGAACATCACTCTGACACTTGCAAAAAAAATAAATAAATAAAAAATCTGGGAAGACTTCAATCATGACTTCAACCATGCTTGGATAGAATTACTATTCAAGTCATTTAATAAGTTATTATCCATGGAAATAGTAGATAATCAATGGACATTGTAATATAATGACACAGGATAATTTTACAGGTTGCACATGAATCTTATGATATGAGAAAATGATGCTGCTGATGTAATTTTTTTTTTTATCTTGAATTGTTTAATACTAGGGGCTATTGAAATGATTAACATCAATCATAAGTGCATTCTTAATGTTGCTTATAGGTTTTGCGTGAGTGGCGTGCACTTAGTGCAAGTCAAGACGAGGAATACCTTTCAAGGCTGCGAGCTGACCAAGACAGAGTTAGCAATTATAGCATGTATTAAAAAAAAATTTTTTTTGTTTGTTTATACATGAGTTCATGTGTTTGCAAGCGAATTTGGCCATTTTTTCAATTCACCCACAGGACCAGGCACAACGCAGAGAAGCAATTATGGAGAACAGACACAAAGAGGCATGCGACTCATTTGTTGTTTAGTTTAACCAATCATAGACTGATATATTTTTCTGTGCTTTCTTGACAGGCTTTGGAAAGAAGGCATCTCAGTTTGAGCAGTCTGGATGAGCCACAGGATGGCGTCCCACTCCAATTAAAGTGTCCTGATGGCCATATCATTAGGATTTTACCTCACACACTCAATTCAGGGATTCAGAAATTGGGTTCAGATATCAGAATACTTCATACCATTATTGCTAATTTACCAAAAATCTAACAATATATAATTTGATTACTTTTAAAATGTATATTTTTACAAGGCACTGTTGTCTTTTAATATCTTGTACATTTCTTTTTTATATTGATAAACATGACACACCAATTTTTCACCTATTTGACTTTGTCAGCTTGGATGAGGGTGGGCCTAAATGGGAGTTTTTCAGGCTCCTTATGATAGCTCTCAAGGAAAGCTTACAGGGCCACAGAATAATAAGAATCTGTTTTTGGATAGCCATGGTTAGTATTCATATATGCTCTTTTAACAAACTCAAATTATATATGCCTTTGTTTTAAAATGAAAATTTGAAATTATAATTGTTTTGTTATGCAAATACTTCCTACACCCTTACCGATTAAAAAATCTCTAATGTTTTTCAACACTTAATTTTTGCAGCATTACAGAGAGGTCTGTACCGAATATATGAAATAATGATTGCGGTGGCACTCGTGCATGGAGGGTTGTTTCTTTCTTTTCTGAGAGGCTTTACCAAAACCTGTGCTCTATACCATCATTTTTACCCACTCTTGAAGAAATCACAGATATGAAACTCTAGTGTAAGTTCTGCCAGGAATACTCAAATGTTTTGTCACGTATTAGTTTATAGATTACTTAATAGTTTGCCATTAAATGGTGATTTGTTTATATTTTTATTTCCTTTTTAGCCCGTTGCAACCAGGGCTACACAAGCCTCGAGGAGAGCTGAGGAGAGCCTGTCAGTGCATTGTTCTCACTGATCCTCCTCTGCCTAATGCTGGGAGTATCTGATCCAGTTAAACCCAGAACTGCTGTGAGCATACTCTAACCTCTCTGTCTCTCACCCAAAATGAAATTTTGATGAAAACAAATAGAACATTTGTCATAATTTACTCCCTCTAATTCCATCACAGATGAGTATGACTTTCATTGTTTATCTGAACACAACTCGAGATTGTGTGTGTGTGTGCGCGTGTTTTTAAAGGGTTAGTTCACCCAAAAATGAAAATTCTGTCATTTATTACTCGTGCTGTTTTACACCCGTAAGACCTTCGTTGATCTTCAGAACACAAATTAAGATATTTTTGATAAAATCCAATGGCTCCATGAGGCCTTCATAGCCAGCAATGACATTTCCTCTCTCAAGATCCATAAAGGTACTAAAAACATATTTAAATCAGTTCATGTGAGTACAGTGGTTTAATATTAATATTATAAAGCAACGAGAATATTTTTGGTGCGCCAAAAAAAACAAAATAACGACTAATTTAGTGATGGCCGATTTCAAAACACTGCTTCATGAAGCTTCGGAGCATTATGAATCTTTTGTGTCGAATCATGATTCGGATCGCGTGTCAAACCGCCAAACTGCTGAAATCACGTGACTTTGGCGCTCCGAACTGCGGATTCGACACAAAAGATTCATAACGCTCCGAATCTTCCTGAAGCAGTGTTTTGAAATCGGCCATCACTATATAAGTCGTTATTTTGTTTTTTTTTGGCGCTGATTTAAACTGATTTAAATATGTTTTTAGTACCTTGAGAGAGGAAATGTCATTGCTCCCTATGGAGGCCTCACGGAGCCATCGGATTTCAACAAAAAAATCTTAATTTGTGTTCTGAAGATGAACGAAGGTCTTACGGGTGTAAAACAGCACGAGGGTGAGTAATAAATGACATTATTTTCACTTTTGGGTGAACTAACCCTTTAAAACCATTATGTCTATGGAATGTCCTCACTAAGATAGCAAAACAAACCTGTGTGTGTGTGTGTGTGTGTGTTTGGTTTTTAGGGGGATGGAATAACAGTCCTTTAGGGCATTTTCCGGTGTCTCTCCAAACACTTCAGGGAACGTGGCACCACAGGATGAGACCGTGTCGCTATCAGCTGTTGAAATGTCCTCTCTAGCAGTAGATGAGTCCGAGGAGCTTCCATCCCCGTTTGTGAACGTTTCTGCACTTGTGTGTGACCACAGCTACCTGCCAACCCGCTTTGGCAGCCTTGTGGACAATGCCCTTGTGTACATTTCTGGTTTTGTGGTGCGTCAGATTTTGAGAAAGCTTCCCTGTGGTGTGTGCCGTGCTAGCTTGGTGGCAGATGCTGTGCCTGGTTCATTTGACCAGAACTACCACTACTTTAATCTGAAAACCAATGGAGGGCTGATGATTCCTTCTGAAGGAACAGTAAAAGTGGTCAGATCAGCGGAGCGGTTCATTCGACAGTCATCCTTCGGGAAAGCCGTCAGAGTGTCTTAGATCAGTCAGTTTGTCCGAGCTGAGATTGGTTCGGAGGATGTGTTTTTTCTCAAGGAGCACATTCAGGAAACACAGTTTGGAATTGACAACCATTATTTTTCTCTCTTGTCATTAGTTGTGTCTGTCTTTCACAAACTGAGGATGATCCACAAACTGAACACACTACAGAGTGAAAACTCAAGAGAAAGCTCTGAGATCAGTTCTGTTCAAAGGCTTTTAGCGCTAACTCCCCCTGACCCTACAAAGGATGAGCGATTTTAGATGATTGATGGAAAATGTATAGCCTTTTGTTATTATTATTGTACTAGTCTCCTCTCTCTTTCAAAACGTGCAAATATATTTGATCCGCAACCTAATAAACTTGATATCAAATATTGTTATTCAAACACAAAGATAGCAGAAAAAACCCTCACTGCTCCTGACAGAATAACTTATCTAACTTTAATTGTAAGGATTAATCTGTTTTTAATTTAAATGATGAAACATTTGAAGTATTTAATTTCTGTAGCACTGCTGTAGAGCTGAATCACTCTCATCATTTGTGAAATGTACTCCACATGGCTCCGGGGCTTAATAAAGGCCTTCTGAAGCGAAGCGAAAGCGATGCGTTTGTGTAAAAAAAAAAAATCTATATTTTAACAAGTTATGAAGTAAAATATCTAGCTTCCGCCAGACCGCCTTCTGTATTGAAATTACGAAAAAAAGGGAACTGGCGTCACATCAGTTAAGCTCTTTCCGTAAGTTGAATAGGGAAGGCGGAGGATGTAGAGTAAGCTTTTTGAACTGCGAGAGTTTTACACTTTCTTCCTAAGTAGAATACAGAAGGTGGTCTGGATATAAGCTGGATATTTTACTTCATAACTTTTTTTTTACACAAACGCATCGCTTCACTTCAGAAGGCCTTTATTAACCCCCGGAGCCGTGTGGAGTACGTTTATGATGGATGGATGTGGATGGAGACACTTTCTTCAGCTCAAACTCATTGATCCTGTTCACTGCCATTATAAAGCTCGGGTGCGTCAGGATATTTATTAATATTTCTCCGATTGTGTTCATCAGAAAGAATAAAGTCATATACACCTAGGATGGCTTGAGGGTGAGTAAAGCTTGGGCTAATTTTCATTTCAAAGTGAACTAATCTTTTAAAGTCAAAACACATTTTCATAAACTGAAAATGAAACTAAATGAATAACACACCAGATCAGAGTGAGTGTTTGTGTTGACATGTCTGACTGACATTCTTCTCATTCTACTCATTCTTCCTGAAAACATTTACTTCATCTGTAAAAGTGACAGAAATTTCAGAGCTGCTGTTCAACAGTTCAGAGAAAAGTAAAGTATACAAAAACATTCATGTAAGCTTATTTATAAAATGTCAAGCTTCACATTTCTGCTTTTACAGTAAATCCTCCATAAATTGGCCCCATCCATTACCATGGTAAGTGCCTCATCAGTTTTACTTTTATTATTATTATTATTTGTCATATACTCCCTGTGTGTTTGTGCACTTTGGTGTTTCCTGTCTTGCTCTATGTTTTGTAGTTCTTTGTAGTCTTTCATGTTGATTAGTCTCCTCAGGTGTTTCTCATTAACCACGCCCCCGTTATCTTGTTTAGCTAGTTTCCCTGTGTATTTATAGCGCTCGTGTTGAATGTATGTGGTCGAATGAGATCCTCATGTTTCCTAGTACTGTCATTAAATGTTCCTGCACTTAGATCCGCTTCCCTGCCTGCTCATTTCACACCCATCGATACATTAATATTATTGCTTTTCTTACTGTATCTTTCATTTTTCTGAACACATGAACTTGACATGCAGCATCCTGCAGACACTCTTCTTAGAAAAATAGTTTCACTAAAACATCAGCAGTGACTGCAGCTAAACCTCTGTTCATTCTCATTAAGAAGCTTTGCAGACACACTAACTAGTTTATTTCTGTCATAAGTGAAGCTGGTAATGCTGTTGGTGTTTAATTCTCCTCTGCTAAGATCTTCAGAGATTCAGTGTCTTCTTTTATCTGCAGTTGATTTTAGTTCTTGTGTTTCTGTGTGTGAATGTGTGTAGAAAAGACTGTCATTCTCACACCTCATCCTGAAAACCAGTTTCACTTGTTTTGCTGAAATGGTCTGATGAAATGGCTTGTTTTTTTATCTAGTTCCCTCAGTTTGTTTTCATGTATGTGGTGAAGCGGGAAGCATCGAATGGATCTGAGACCGTGAGAGATCTGGCAAGTACTTTTTATCATTTTATTTAAAGCCATAACTTATGATTACTTATAAACCAAACAAGTAAATATAGAGCTAAAAAGAATAATCTTCTGATTGTCAGTGGCGATTTCATTATTTTCTTTCTTTACTGGATGAACTGGCGGATGAATTGAAGGAAATTGAAACTCCACCAATCAAGAATAAAAAAGCTCCACAGCTCCAGTGTAGAAAGTCCTCACTTTTGAGAAACCTTAAACCTGGCCAGCCGTCGTAAATGATAGATGCGTTGATTTTCCCTCCTTAAGATGTGTAAGGAGACATTGCTGTTAAAAGCAGAGCTATAATCCACGAAAAGCATCCGCACATGAGAGACATGAGGGAACGGTGTGAGGCCGGAGGCGCGAGTGATAATGACGAGAGAGGACCAGGCCTGGACTTTATGTTTTATTATGTTTGTGTGGGCGGCAAACGTCCGTGAGGATCTGTTCCCGCTTCCTTCTTCCCACATAAATGAACTGTGTTACAGTTCCCTTTTCTCTGATCCAGATGTGAAAGAGCGGAGAGCAAAATGTGGTTAATAGCATCATCTGTAGATCTATTAGGCCTGTATGCAAACTGAGAGGAACAAATATAAGCTCTGAACAATTATACTTCATTACAACAGAAGTGAGTGCCACAGGACGATAATCGCTCAGAGAGGCAGGACAAGTTAGTTTTAGTTTTATTTTATGATTGTTATTAGATTTTAATATACACCAATACACAAATTGATTTAAAGTCTCGCATGTTCTCCTGATGCATCTCTGATCAGTCTGATGTTATAAAGACTGTTTGATACACATTTAATGTCCAAAACTAGTTCTAGAAAAGTTCAGCACTGTTTCCTGAGAATGAATCTTTCTGAATAACAAAGTTCAGAGTGAGTGTGTGTGTGTTGACATCTGACTGTCATTCTTCTCATTCTCACGTCTCATCCGGCTGGTTCTGTAGAAGTGAAAGAAATTTCAGAGCTGCTGTTCAACGTGACAGTTCAGAGGAGACACAAAGATCTGAGGTGAGTGTTTCATCTTTCTTTAGTTGTTTTCATGTACAAGTGTTGTGTTATGATGTGTCATTGGTCACTTCTGAGTCTTTACAGTTTCTTTAATTGCTTTAGTGCAGTTTTCACAAGCAGTTGGTACATTTTCAAAACTCTTAGTACTAATATCAGAACAGATCATCAAAAATACACAAAATCACTACACAAAATAAGTGTTTCATCTGTATAAATGTTTCATGCACAGTAACTGCCTTGCATAATGCTATTACTGTCAAACTTTTGATTTGCATTTGTTTTAAAAGTTGCATTGTTCGTTCAGTTTAATACATTTGTCTATTATTTAATCCACATGATCTTAATGGTTAATCAATGAATCATTTGGTACATCTCTAGATTTCTAGTGTGTTTCAAAGTGTGTGTGTGTGCGTGCAGGGACGTGCACAGACATTTTGGGGGGCAGGGGCTCAAGTGGAAAAAAGGGCACTTCTCATAATTATTTATTTAAAAAAGATAATAAACCCTTAAATATATTACGACAACTCTGACTTCCTTACCAATTTATTTTAATTCCCTCACACTCACACAATTGTTTCATACTCCACAGATTTCTACAAAATAATCAGTTCACACAGAGGCTTCTTTAGTGTTCACTAGGTTTATCACAAGAGCAGGAAACAGCAAAGGAAATTATGCCACAATGCATGTTTTCTATTACTATTTTCAAGTAGCTATATATTTAGAATAAATGACTGCACCAAGAAGAGGGACATAGTTTCACTAATAATTTGTTTATTTTGCACAAATCAATAAATCGTTTTAATTATTTTTGTGTTATTGGAATACTTCTTTCATGTAGTGGACATAAATTGCATTTGTATCAAATCAGGCAGATGCGTTGCTGGTGGTCAAACTATTAACGCGACGTTAAACTTATAAATAATCTCACCCTTAAATAGTTTCACAAATTTCACGTTTGTGAACATACATAGGCTACCTGAAAGGAATGCACGGGATGGATTCATCTAGGGCTTTTTTCTTTTTCGTTTCTCACCGCCAGACAGCAGTTGTATTTTCCCGGGAATAGTTGTCACAAGTTTTCAGCCAGCAGCAAACATGAGGTGGGTTCGGGAAATAATGGTGTGTCGCGGAGGGAGGGCAGCTGAACTCGACAAAGCCGACCTGATATATAGCTTTTTTTTATTCATTAAATATATTTTTGACAGGGAAGCTGTGCGTAAACAGGAATATATATGCATTTATTAAAAAAAAAAAAAAAAAAAGCAACACCAAATAAAAAAACTGCACAAAGCAGAATGTGGTAAGAAGGACGAGGCCGAGGGCCGTGAGAAACTCGAGACCGGTGTGGCACACAGCTGACGCCTATTAACACTTGCCCTGTTCTCACAGCCCTCGTCCTCATCGCCACACAGTAATTAGGAGTTTATTGAGGCAAAAGTCATATTGAACCATAATCTAAAATCTCAAAATTATTTATGCAGTTGTAACTGCGGTGAAAATGCTTTCATGCTACATCTGAGCTTCATTAAAAACACTGTAAATACATCTAAATGCACTTCAGATGCTTCTTCTGCAGTGCAAACATGGATTTTGTTGATACTAATTTAATTTGATTGATAACAAATCAATGTCTTGTTATTCTAATTGCATTTATTGAATACATGTAATACTTTAAATGAAAGGGACTCGTACATTAACATTTGCCAACAACAACAACATCAAATCATTTGTCACTTTGAGAAGGGCAGTTTCAGTGCTATGCAGACCTAAACCAGACTGAAATTAATCACGTTGTTTTCATTTAAAAATGTCAAAAGTTCATTGAGAACCACCTTCTCCATTACAAAAAGGGCAATTTTGAGATCAGTCTATAATTACTGAACACTGAAGAGTCCAGACTTGTTTATTTTTTAAGAGGCTACACCAGGACGGGCTTAAAATAGGATAGGACCAAATTCAGGTACAGTTTTTAATCAAGCTTTATTTACACATTTTGATTTTCAATACTTTGAACTTTAATCTTCTAAATGTCTATTCAGTAAAACAGACAAAACAATTTAGTAGCTGTTGTGCTTCTAATTAAATATTTAGCAATTATCTCAAAAGAAAATAATTGTGATTCATTAAATATAATTAAAAAAAAATAACTGATGTGGCAGAATTAATATTACAGTCATTTAATGTGTCCAGTAATCATCTATCAAATGTAAGAAATGTTATTTTCATTAGTGTTTATTGACATGTCTGGCTGATGTAGGTTGAGGTTCGTCATTTATCGAGCCAGATCAGCCTCAGAAATAATACATTTACAAAATTCATAAATGTACAGCACATTTACACAATCCGATTCGTAAATTCAAAACACAATTCATAAATACACAAGTAAAAGCATAAATATTTCCCCAAATGCTCACACCTAAATAAATGTAAAATGTCTACACAAATATGTATATATCAAGTTCTTGAATTAATTTACATCACACTTTTATGAATGATGTTACATGTATTTATGGATCGTTGAATCTGCATTTGTGAATCGTCACACGTGCGTGGACTGCTTTGAATTTGTGTGAGGTATTTTTGAGACCTTCCTGGCAGGTTAAGATTCATAAATATCTTTTTTGGAGGATGTTCTGTTTAGCCAATCGCAGTGAGCTTTTAATCCACCAATCAAAACGCTCTTGTACTGTGCATTGTTCCATGATCGGGTCCTTTATATATAGACATTTTAATGGGTTTTTTTCAGCACCTGATTACAATTTTGATTTATATCATTCACACAAAATACAGATACCCTGTCTTATACACCAAAGCTGCACATACCCTGTTTATTCTGATCAATCTGTAATGTTATTAAACAAGCGTTAAATGTCCTGATATTTCATTTAATAACAATTATGTAATGTGTTCTGTTGTTATTAACACATGATGATGGGCTGGAGCAGGAGCTGAATCTAGAGGCTGAAGACAAACAACTGATGTTAGTGGAGTGAGATTCATGTTTTACAGTGTGATTCCTGCTGACCTGACTGAAGCAGCGTTACTACAAGGTTAAGACATAAGTTAGGTGTATGTCAGGCTAAAGACATGAGTCTATGTTCAAGACTTAAACTGTGAGAGTGTCTGAGTCCTGAAGATTGCCAGCAAACCAATAAATAATAGAGTTGTGTAGCTAAATAACACTCAATCTAAATATTTAATTTGACCTCTACAAGTAATCAACATTTTCTGATGGTTCAACACCTGCTTTCACTGACTATTTGAAAAAAATATTATTTATTTATTTTCAAATAGTAACTTTATTTTTTTTGAAAGTGCCTGATAAAAGTGGACTTACTGTGAAGCGTTTTCTTCATGTCCATCATCAGTGAGTGAGTGAAGGATGATGGCATCTGCTGAACAGCATTGTGACACACGAGATGAGCTGGGAGAAGACAAGCTGAAACACAAGGAAGGTAATAAAGGAAAGAATATCAATGTATAATATTAAAGTTTTCATTTAAAAAATGTAATTATTCTCTCTCTGTTCTAGACCAGATGAGCAGCAGAGATCACACTGGAGTCATTGCTGATATGAATGCTGAAACAGGAGCAACTGTCAGTGCCCCTTTACTCAATAGAAACACCATCACAGGCCCAGTGACCTTCATCATGAACCCTGCAGGAAACGGTATCAATCTAACAGTGCTTACTGAGACACTAATGTAGTTTGTTTTATGGAGATATTGCTCATGGGCAGACATGTTTTAGCTACATGTTCCATGTTACTTTCTTCTTTTCTCTCTCCACACAGCGCCACAAAAAGCCTCAGAGAGACAGACGGAGAAGCACACAGCAGAACAAGGTACAACAGTCGTATTCTCTCACACTGTACTGACAGATGCTGACCAACACACACGTTCATTGGTTTGGTTGGATCAGTGTGTTTCTGTTGACATTGGTTGGTGTTTGTTTTCATCAAGTGTTTATCAGGTTGTGGAACGTTTGAACAGGGACATAATGTTACGCAGCTCACACGCAGTGTTGAAGTATACATTACTTAAGGAAGTACTTACAAATTATTAAAGGAACACTCCACTTTTTTTGAAAATAGGCTCATTTTCCAACTCCCCTAGAGTTAAACAGTTGAGTTTTACCGTTTTCGAATCCATTCAGCCGATCTCCGGGTCTGGCGGTACCACTTTTAGCATAGTTCATTGAATCTGATTAGACCATTAGAGCATTTCTTTACAAAGACAGCTATAAATTTGTTTTTATAAGTTGGTCATTTATAAACTTGATAGTCTTGAAAGTTTGTTAACATGGGGAGGTGTACAACACTAACATATAAACGTAAAATAAATTAAAAAAAATCAATAAAAGCCTCGTGTCATCCATTGCTGCACATGAATGAGGTAAGCTTTGTGTTTTACATCATCTGCCGCGTGCACGTTTACAAGACAGCAAACTCGGCGAAAAAAGCCAGCAAACTCGGGTTTGATTTGGGTATGCTGCAGCCTATACATATCTCTGTGTAATAACTAAAATAATTTTTATATATCATATTTTCTGGCTGGTTTACTTCAGTTTATATAATAGCTACACCATACTTTAACCCAAACTGAATAATTAAAAACAAGTTTAAATGGATAAATCTTCTATAATTTTTTTTTTATATACTGACATACTCCAATTCTTGTTAAAACACACTAGATATGCTTATTCTGTGCATTTTTTGTGTGAAATCATATTTATTTAATCCATCAAATGTGTTCACTTTATTTGAGCGTTAGCAGCGCAGCAAAAATAGACCCAGCGCCGAAACGATCGCAGCACTGCTGCTTCTGCTTTGCTCCGCGCTGCCGCGCAGTCTCTGTGTGAGGTGTGAATGCTCTCATCTGTTAACATGGGCGCCAAAAAAAATATGCGCTGCTTACGCTCTGCTGACGCGTGCGGTGTGAAACCGGCCTAAGACTTAACGTTTTGAGCTATATAACAATAATTAGTTTTCAGTCTATAAATGTATCCAAACAACTGTTGCATTGTCTAATAAAACATAATATATTAAAGCTTTGGTGTTTCCATGGCTTCTACAAAATAAAACCAGAAATCAAGGTTAACGCGAGTATGATGTCATTGATAGGCGACGCACGGACATGGTCCGCGTCCTGGTTAAAATGGCATATTTCTCTGGATTTAATCATTCTTGGAAACATCTGGGATGATGTAAGTAATGTAAGTCAACAAAATACATAACACTGTTCTAGTGGTTTTTAGATATTTTGATCCATAAATCTTACATATTGTGCCTTTAATCAAAACTTTTTATACGGTGATAAAATTGATTATTACGGTTGACCAGTAGGTGGCACTGTCACCAAAATGATTTGTTATCCTCAAGGCATGATTGCAATCACACATGCAAAGGTTCATTTAAGCAGGACAAAACGTGATGAAAATACAGCCTCATGTCCTGTTTGGTGTGCTAGCTGTCAATGGTTTGATATATCAAAAAGCTTTCAGTAACTTAATGGCTAAAGGATGATCATGATTGTCTAATGGAGACAATCCACTAAATGCTGTGGAAGGAATTAGAAAATATTTTAGAGTCTTTTAAATTGAAACCAAGGTGTTAGGGCTGTGAAATATACCCGCAGACACGATAAACTATAGAAATTTGTCAAGCAGTAGAGATGTTGTGGTTATCTATCAGGGTTACACTCATGTGACGTTGTGCTGTGCCCTCACAAAAGCTTATCATTTTTAAGCCATGTGGATTAAAATCAAGTAAGCCATGAAAAAGAACTAAATTTAACACATTTGTGGTAGGGGTGGAAATCTTTACACACATCACGATCTGATCTGATTCTGATTCTGAGAGTCACGATCTGATTCCAAAATGATTCTTGATCTACTTTTTTTCTTATTAATTATTTTCTTAATCTTAGATTTTATTTAATTGCATATGCAATATAAGTACTTTTTAAATAATTACAAGTTAAAATTAAATTAATAAAATTGTATGTTAAGATTTTTAAATATATAAACAGCTTCAAAACATAAAAGTAGCCTAAATAATAAAGAAGAACAACGAAATGTTACAAGCAATAAACAAAGAGTGCTTTCAGTATTTAAGTTTCAGAATCTGAACATTTTCCATTCAAGATCTGTGAGTGATTTTCTCTTTCTCATCTTTACTGTTGTTTGCCCACAGCATTCCAAACAACATAAATGATGCCTTCGTATAGCATTTGTAAGGAAAATAAGCCTACCGGCGGGCGAGATCACAAACTGCATGCGTAACATCAAGCAAAGCGCATATCCTGTGCAATGAACCCCGCAGATGTAATTCACTTCAGCCTTTCCGAACTGAAAGATTATTTTATGAAGGTTCGAGTGGTGTGTGTGTGTGTGTGTGTGTGTGTGTGAGAAAATGGAAACAAGCAGAATACGGGTGCTTCTGACAGTGCGTGTCCACTGGCGCGGACTTGTGGAGCAGAGGGAGTGTATTCAGTTCATTCCTATGGAAGTTGAGCTTCACGCTCACGCATAAAGCACACGCAGCATCACCGCGCATCTGTGGGTAAAAACTTAAGCTCAGAATCTATCCATAATCATTGGACAGAGAATCACAATGCATTGATCCCACCACTAATGTGTGGTAGTTATTATTTTAATAGGAATTATGGACTAGATTAAAATTTACATTAAGATTTTATTATTTTATTTAAAAACTGATCACTTTTTGCTGGCTGATTTTTCCCTCTTTCTCAAAGGCTCAACTGCAGAAGACAGTAAAGCTGCTCTTCATGAAATCAGCTGCCAACTGAAGGACAAATTAAAACAGGAGTGTGAGCGAATATTGGTTGGTAATTCTCAGAGGGGTCATCAGAAATACCTGAACGATATTTACACTGATCTATATGTGGTGGAGAATGAGACTGGAGGAATACTGAGTGAACATGAGGTGAGACAGATCGAATTCAAACAATCTGACTCCAAGGACACACCAATCCAGTGCAATAACATTTTTAAAGTCTATAACGGTCGACGAAACAGAAAAGTGCTGACGATGGGCATCGCAGGGGTAGGAAAAACAGTCTCTGTCAATAAATTCATCCTTGACTGGGCTGAAGGAACAGAAAATCAGGATATTGCCTTAATTTTTCCTCTTCCATTCCGTCAGCTAAATTTGAACACAAAAAACTGCAGTCTAATGGGACTGCTTCACAAATACTTTAGTTATCCTAAAGAACTGGCTTCTCTTCTTGATGGTGACGTTAAAATCATGTTCATCTTTGATGGGCTGGATGAACGTCGCTTCCCTTTGAACTTTAAAGAGGATGACGGATTTACAGATGTTCACAAAGAAACAACAGTGAGTAAGATAGTTACAAGCCTGATCAAGAGACAACTGGTTCCTTCTGCTCTCATCTGGATCACATCCAGACCAGCAGCAGCCGGTCTGATCCCCCGAGACTACATTGATCTGGTGACAGAGGTGCGAGGATTCAACGATGAGCAGAAAGAGAAATACTTCAACAAAAACAGCAGTCCTGAGGTTGCTGGAAAGATCATCCGTCATATCAGGAAATCCAAGAGCCTGTACATCATGTGCCACATCCCCGTCTTCTGCTGGATCTCTCTCACTGTTCTTCAGCCTCTACTGGCTCGAAAGAACAATGACAAAACACCCACAACTCTCACAGGGATGTACACAAGCTTCTTACTTACTCAGCAGCAAAAGATGAAAGCAAAATACAGTTATCCTGAACCTAAAGCTAATGCCAGGTCTTTTGATCAGATTATTCTAAAGCTTGGGAAACTGGCCTTTCAACAGCTGGAGAAAGGAAATCTGATTTTCTACAAAGAAGATATTGAGGAATGTGGACTAGATGTCAGTGAAGGGTCAGTGTTCTCTGGTTTATGCACTCAGATCTTTCAGGAGGAAAAAGCTGTTTCAGAAAGAAACGTTTACAGCTTCGTACATCTCAGCATCCAGGAATTCCTTGCTGCTCTCTATGTGTTTTTGATTAGCAAAGATAAGAAAGCAAAGCTACTTTTTCAATCCCTGAAAGAAAAACTGACATGGAAACTGTCCAGAAAGACACTGTTTCAGCTTCATAAGGGTGCGATCAACAAGGCTTTACAAAGCGAGAACGGACACCTGGACCTTTTCCTCCGGTTCCTCCTGGGTCTCTCTCTGGAGTCCAATCAGAGTGACCTGAAGGAATTAGTGCCAGGACTGAAACTCAAAACAGAGAACATGAAAAACACTGCTGACTATATCAAAAAGAAAATAGAGAAGGAGGATTCAGTGGAGAGGACCATCAATCTCTTCCACTGTCTAAATGAAATGAAAGATGACTTTGTTGGGGAAATTCAGAAAAACCTGAGCTCAGGAAATCTTTCAGCACAGAATCTCTCCTCTGCTCAGTGGTCAGGTCTGGTGTTTGTGCTCCTGATGTCAGAAGAGACTCAAGAGAAGTTTAAACTGCAGAAATACAGAAGATCTGATGAAGCAGTGATAAGACTGCTGCCAGTGATAAAAAACACAAGAAAAGCACTGTAAGAGTCTTCTTTACATTCATTTATATGCACTGATGGTCTTTTGTAATTGGGACTTCTTTTTACATGGATGACTTGTTGGCCTAGACTGTTCAGAAAAACGAATAAATGTAAATGTAAATGAATGTGTGTGATGATATTAAATGCCAAAGTGTCTCCACAATCAGACAAGTTGAACCTGAGTTTTACCCTTTTTAATTATTCTTAATTGTATCATAAATTAAAGAAACTGAAAATACAGATTTGATGTTTTATGAAAATTGTTTTAGCTTTGCTTACATTGCTACAGTCAAATGCTTTTCCAAGTTATCTATGCTCTAGATCAGTGGTTCCCAAACTTTTTAGCTTGGAGTACCCCCTGAAGGGATTACCATCCTTCTACCCTCTCTTCCACTTCGACTGCAGTCACACCTTTACCATTAAGGGACAATATTTGCCCCCTAAATTGATTTTCCAGTGCGTATTTTTACCTTTATGGATAACTTTATAAAATAAATAATGTCTTAAATAAAAATGTTCAATACAGAATTATGCAATGATGGTAAAAATTAAGTGATACTTTTAAATATTAAACTAAGCCAGTAGGTGGCAGCAAGTCACTGTTTTTATGAGTCAGTCATCAAGTCATCAATTCAGTAACGAAGCAAGTGGCTGTGAATGAATCACTGACTCTCACGATTCATTCAAAGCCGCAGAATTGTTCACGAAAACACAGACGTGTGTTGTACTTCTGCTGTGGTTTTTGTTAGAACTATTATTTCATTGCAAAATAGAGTAAATACTGACAGTACTGTGTTTAAAATGTACGTTTTGTTTTTTGACCTGTTGTATAATAATGTCACGTTTGCAGTCGTGGATAATTGGGAACAATTGCATTCTTGCTCGTTATCATCATTAAATACAAGAACTCACACAAGGTATGTTTTTGTATCAGAAAAAGTTTGAGTCTTAAATCGAAATTAATCCACTATCTGTGTCTATATTTGTTCTTCATGCAAGTAAGTGCTAAATCTCACTTTTACAAAGGTTCATTGTCGAGAACGACAGTAATTTAGCGCGATTTAAGGCAGCAGACTGCACGCAATCAATCATATGCATGCTGCTTGTGTGGATACAGTCATTTTTGACTGCAAACGATGAGGTAATTTGATTAAATGCACTGGATTTACGCCATTTTGGCAGTTAGAAATACATGTTCGGTTTTAATATTACTTTAAGGTAGAATTAAATGAACTACTCAGCATTTTGTTCACGTACACCCATTTTGTCACCTCACGTACCCCCAGGGGTACGCGTACCCCAGTTTGGGAACCACTGCCCTAGATTATAAACACTACCTAATAAGCATTGATATCACTGATTGTTTTGTTCGCTACACAGGCTACAATGCTGTAATCTCACTGCTCAGTGCTGTAAGAGTTTGTCATCAGTTCTACAATCCTCAAACTCCTTCCTGAGAGAGCTGGACCTGAGTAACAATGATCTACAGGATTCAGGAGTGAAGCTTCTTTCTGATGGACTAAAAAGTTCAAACTGTCAGCTGGAGATACTGAGGTTAGAGTTTAAATGCTTTATTTATTTTCCATTAAGTTTATTATTTAATCCTCTGGAGTCTGAGGCTGATTTGGGGCCCTGGAGAAGTTTTGACATGCCCTGACATTTGTGCTTTTTTCAGTTGTTCATAAACATATTAATGGAAAAGGTGTCATTACACTGTATTCAGCACAAACTAGGCTACCATAATATGTGAGGAACAGTATTTTTGAAGGAATAACGTTTATGCGTAGTTATTGAAAAAACAAAAAACTAAAGTCACTGTAATAAGAAAAAATAAATATTAAATCTGTGTTCACAAGACTTCTGGGTATTGGAGGTTGTAGATTAGAATTTTTGCTTCAAAATTATGTAAAAATTATCCTGCCTACTCATTCATATAAAACAATATATTGATTAAAATTTTGTAAGACACTTTTTGTCAAGAAACACAGTATGCGTGGAGGCATGAATCTTCATGAATAATGCTGTGATTCACACCTGAGAAGACAAAAGATCCGCATAATGACCTGCATAATGAGCCGCATAATGAGCCCTTTTAGTCAGGTAGGCTATGTGAAAAACCCTCTGTGAACATGTCTCAAGCTCATCATGCTGTATATCAAACATACAGAAAAAACAGCAATTATAATTATATTTTAAAGTATATAATGGAAAACTATTATTTTAAATTGTAATAATATTTCATAGTATTTCTGTGATGCAAAGCGTCTGAACATTCATGTTACCTCTATGGCATTTCATATAGGCTTTTAGCTTAAAAGCATGCGCATTTGGAGAAATATTGATGGATTCTCATATTTATGTCAATTTTCTATACAGAGGAGTAATATTTATTCAATATTTATTGTCATCACTATGAGTGCTGGATACTGTGTTTTCAATTCCAGCCGGAGGGCGCTCTGTGCACCTTTATTCCACAAATACCTCAGTGAAGAACAGGCATACCATGTGACATTCCAGGAACTAACAGAGGCTTCCAGAGATCGCTAATCATGGCTATAACATGCAGATAGACATTTTTGAAGATAATAAATACACAATTGCGATGATGTAAACGTATTGCCTCAGAATTTGCGTCTGAATAGCGTTCGCTCCGTGGGCGTGGCCGCATTAGCGGATAATGAGCTGACTCAAGGACGTCTGACATGGCTCTGTTTTCATTCAGATTACATAAACAGAGAATATTTGTTTTTGATTTGACGCAAGGCAAGGCAAGGCAATTTTATTTGTATAGCACATTTCATACACAATGGTAATTCAAAGTGCTTTACATAAAGAAGAACTAAATACATAATAATAATGGAACACATAAGAAATGGAAATAACAGTAAAAACAGAATTTCGCTATCTGGATGGAAGAGTTGGGAAGTTTCAGGGAGTTTTTTGTTGTCCGTCAGAGCGGATCTAAACGGATCTATCCATCGGAGCGGATCTAAATGGATCTTCCTCACGCAGAGGGATAACTGTTTATATTTGTCAGGTAGCTGTGCGTTTAAACAGTACCCTTACAGACATCTTTCTGGACTAACTCTGCAGACAAATCTTCCTGGACTGACTCTATACAGAGCTGCATCCAGGGATAACTCTAAAAAAAATATTTGTCAGGTAGCTGTGCGTTTAAACAGTACCCTTACAGACAAATCTTCCTGGACTAACTCTAAACAGAGCTGCATCCAGGGATAACTCTAAAAACATTTGTCAGGTAGCTGTGCGTTTAAACAGTACCCTTACAGACAAATCTTCCTGGACTGACTCTATACAGAGCTGCATCCAGGGATAACAAAAAAAAATACTTGTCACAGAGCTGCATCCAGGGATAACTCTAAAAAAACTTACTAATTCTCCCAGCTCTTTCAACCAGAGAGCAAGATATAAAACGCATTAAAAGTCAGAAAATAAAAAGATGATACATAAAATATATAAAATGCATTAAAAATGAAATAAAAAAAATAATAAGAAAAAGAGTTGAAAGAATAAAAAGATAGTATGTATAAAATGAAGTACAAACAGTTTGGACATACAGTAGCACGCACTTACATGATTTAAAACCTGACATTTCAACGTTTCTTTAGACCAGGGGTGGGGAACGTTGATCCTGGAGGGCCATTGTCCTGCAGAGTTTAGCTCCAACCCTGAAAAAAACACTCACCTGCCTGTAACTTTAGTAATCCTGAAGACCTTGATTAGCTTCAGGTGTGTTTAATTAGGGTTGGAGCTAAACTCTGCAGGACAATGGCCCTCCAGGATCAACGTTCCCCACCCCTGCTTTAGACATAAGTCTCATTTTTGTGTCATTAGTATTCACTAAGTTACAGTTCATTTTCTGAGAACTATCAGACTGGACTTCGTTCAGAGGGAGACAAGAGATCACGCATCATGTTTTCTTTATTTTGCAAAAAGCACAACATTTTGTTTTTACTCTGAGTGTACACAAATAAAAGACATTCTATAGTTTCAATTGATATATTACTTCTGTCTCTATGACAATAAATGACGGAGTATTTTAAGTCTGTTTTGCTGCAATGTGAAAAAAATCCTGCAAAACGCGCCAGCGCGTTTCCCGACTCCAGAGTGTTAAAAACACACTGCCAAGATTGATTCTGTATGCAATTACATTTTGTTTTTATTGTTCAGATTTTCCATATGTAATCTCACTGCTCAGTGTTGTGAGAGTTTGTCATCAGTTCTACAATCCTCAAACTCCTTCCTGAGAGAGCTGGACCTGAGTAACAATGACCTGCAGGATTCAGGAGTGAAGCTTCTTTCTGATGGACTAAAAAGTCCAAACTGTCAGCTGGAGATACTGAGGTTTGAGTTTAAATGCTTTATTTATTTATTTTCCATTAAGTTAATTATTTAAAAACACACTGCTAAGATTGATTCTGTATGCAATTACATTTTGTTTTTATTGTTCAGATTTTCCATATGTAATCTCACTGCTCAGTGTTGTGAGAGTTTGTCATCAGTTCTACAATCCTCAAACTCCTTCCTGAGAGAGCTGGACCTGAGTAACAATGACCTGCAGGATTCAGGAGTGAAGCTTCTTTCTGGTGGGCTGAAGAACTGTCACCTGGAGATACTGAGGTAAATGGTTTTATAATAATTAACAAAATGCTATCACAATAAATGATTGTCACCGAATGTGACATTTGTTCTCGATGTAATGGAAATAGTCAATGGAGATTGATCGGGCCCGATACCAAGCTCATGTACTTGTACTCGTACTCGTACAAATATGGATGTGCTTGAATCGTTCTTCAGATTCTTGATTTGTCACCGTCTGAACAAGCCCAACACAGTTGATTGATCGCCATAGAAAAAAAACGGTTCAGCGAATGGAATCAAAAATTGCTATTGTGAATGGCACACGCTCCACTGCTGTACATGTTTAGAAAAGTGAATGAATACTTTGGTACATTTCCACAAACACTTTTGTTACTTTTATGACTGAATCTACAGAAAATAACAGCATACAAACTGCACAGGTCAGTATGTGATACTGATCTGATTGCCAAACTAATGTCATGTGGACTGTTGCTGTGTGTGTTTATAGATTGTCTGGCTGTATGGTGACAGAGGAAGGCTGTGGTTATGTGTCTTCAGCTCTGAGTTTGAACCCCTCACACCTGAGAGAGCTGGACCTGAGCTACAACCCAGGAGATTCATTCATTGATAAATTCAACCATCAAAACTGCACACTGGATAAACTTAAGTATGTTGAGCAGGAAGAGTTTGTTACTTTATTTTTTTCATACATTTACAAAAGTTCTTACAGAGAATAAGCAGAGGTTTAGCTGTAGTTATACTACAGGGCTGAATGTTTGATTCTGATTGTTTGACAAACTTTCTAAGGTGCTCAAATATTGTCAAGTAAATGCAGAGCTAAAGTAGTTCCAGGCAGGTCTTAACTAAATTAGAGCATGATTTTTCCCGCTCTATGTCCAATACAAAGGAACACAAATGCAGTACAGACACACTAACACACACATATTCAAACATACACATGCACAGAAATGTGTCAGTGCTGCCCCATGACTTCATCAGTAAAATAGTTTCACAATTTACGTAGTATGCCTGAAAAAGGAACTGTAGTAAGTGATGTCCGATATCTAGCTTTCCTCAAGGGGTGTTGGTCAAAACACAGGATCCAATCAGCTTCATCCAAAGGAAGTTTATTTGTTCCTAACACAATGGTAACTTTCATCCAGGCTGTACACAACACAGCTGTATAAGGGCTTTACAGAATTAAAGGGTTAGTTCAACAAAATATGAAAATTCAGTCATTAATTACTCACCCTCATGTTGTTCCACACCTGTAAGACCTTCGTCCATCTTCGGAAGACAAATTAAGATATTTTTGATGAAATCCGATGGGTCAGTGAGGCCTGCATTGACAGCAAGTTAATTTACACTTTCAATGCCCACAAAGGTAGTAAAGACATATTTAAAACAGTCCATGTGACTACAGTGGTTCAACCTTAAATTTTGAAGTGACGAGAATACTTTCTGTGTGCCAAAAAACAAAATGATGACTTTATTCAACAATTTCCTATCTTCCATATCAGTCTCCGACGCACGTTCAGGAGAGCACTACGACACATGCGTGTGATGATACGAGATCGCATGAATTATCCAAACTTTCAAGCTGTGGCATGACAATATCACAATCAATGCAGTACACGCTCTTGTTCAGTAGGCATCGATGACATCATTGGCACTGATGACATCTACACCACCAGTTCTCCATTGCTCTCTGTCTTTCAGAAGCTTGTGGCTGTGGTTGTGTTGCAGCCTCTTCCATCTCTTTTAGTTGTTCTCTGTATATTCTTTTTCGAATAAGGTTGTGCAAAAAAAAAAAAAGCAATTCATCCTCTGTGTCGAAATCTGCAGACATAGTTATGAAATGTTTTATATTGAGCATGTGTCTTTCTCTGTAAATACAGTCCTGCGTTTCTGGGTCTTGGTGCTCTCGTGAACGTGTGTCCGAGACTGATAAGGAACAGAAGAAATTGTTGAATAAAGTCATTATTTTGGGGTTTTGGCACACCGAAAGTATTCTCATCGCTTCATAACCACTGTAGTCACATGAACTGTTTTAAATGTCTTTGCTACCTTTCTGGGCATTGAAAGTGTAAATTAAAGGGTTAGTTCACCTAAAAATGAAAATAATGTAATTTATTACTCACCCTCATGTCATTCTACACCCGTAGGACCTTCATTCATCTTCGGAACACAAATTAAGATATTTTTCATGAAATCCGATGGCTCAGTGAGGCCTGCATTGCCAGAAAGCTACTAAAGACATATTTAAATCAGTCCACGTGACTACGGTGGTTAAACCTTAATATTATAAAGCGACGAGAATATTTTTTGTGCGCCAAAAATAACAAAATAACTACTTTATTCAAAAATATCTAGTGATGACCGATCTCAAAACACTGCTTCATGAAGCTTTGAATCTTCACGAATCTTGTGTTTTGAATCAAAGGTTTGGAGCACTAAAGTTGCGTGATTTTATTTCATAAGTGTTTCGAAATTTCAATGATTCACGCTCCGAACCTCTGATTTGAAACAAGATTCGTGAAGATTCAAAGCTACCTGATGAAAACAGGTGGCACATGTGTACAGACTCAGTTTCTCAGTAATGAGGTAGTAATGTCACTGTTCTTTAAACAGTTAAGCTACCCTATTAGAGACGCTGATGCCAAACACACACACTCACACACACACATACGAAACTACTCCAATCAGGCATAACATTATGACCACCTTCCTAATATTGTGTTGATCCCCCTTTTGCTGCCAAAACAGCCCTGACCTGTCGAGGCATGGACTCCACTAGACCCCTGAAGGTGTGTGTAATGCAGTTCATTTATGTGGGAAGGAGGAGGCGGGAACCGGCAAACACACTTTAATACAAAATATACAAATACAAAAGTAAAATGGCGGCCATCCCTCACGGATGACTGCCGCACACTAACACAATAAAAACAAAACATAAATCCAGGCCTGGTCCTCTCTCGTCCTTCACTGTCGTTGCTTCTGCCTTTATGCTTCCGAAGCTCCTCAGTGAGAAATACGAGACCGGTGCAGTGCGCAGGTGACACTCCTTAGCAAATTACGGCACAAATTACGTTCCCTCACAGCTCTCGCTCCAGCCTGCTTGTCACATAACCCCATCATCATTTCATCTTTATGTTACTAATTTGCATACCAACTGTTAAATCTTATTCAAATGTTCTCTTGACTCCAGAGTCTTTCTGGTAGAACTGATTTCCTGCACCTGTGGACCATGTATGAGTTTGGGATAAGAGGCCTCGTTGCCATATCTGGGCAGCGGGATTTATGCAGTGTTTTGTTTTGCTCCCGACCGATTTTCCTTCCACAATTATGTTTATATTCTTTTTATAATAAATCGCCTATTGGAACAAGCTGTGTCCGTAACAGTTCTGTATTTGGTTGGTAATGTACTTAGCCTTACAATTTTCTGAAATTAAAATTGTTTTGTGTGTGTGAGTGAGTGAGAGTGAGAGAGAGTGTGTGAGAGTGAGTGTGTGTCTCTGAGGGAGTGTGTGAGTGTGTTTACTAACTGTATCACTGTGTGTGTTTTCTAGTGTGGATCATGGGGGAGAGTTCAGGATAACAGCAGGACTACACAAATGTATGTCTACACACACACACACACACAGTATCTGTCAAATGATGCTGTTTAATAATAAATAATAACTATAATACTTTTAGATCACCATTATTAGAATTATCGCTAAGACAGTAAAATACTACTACTGTAAATGAAAAATGAATATTTTATAAAGAGCATATTATTTTACAATAATGTTGGATATAATGCGACTGTGAAAACTGAGTGTAACTGGTGCTCGTTGCATTCCCAAATGCACATTAAACTCAATGCACATACAAAGATGGAGTTCACTGCATTCATTCCCTGTGAACTGAGACATGGAAAACAAGCTGATGGAGTGAGCAAAGTGTGCTCTCCACTCTGAAACATACAGCCCAACAGACTACAGACTTACTTAATTATCGTCTTTTGTGATTTGATAAGGGCACAAAGCCATATCATGCTTTTTATTTTAGTTAGAGAGATGCTTTGCCAAAGCAATGACACAAAACACAAAGATTTATGTTATTATAAGACGTGTAAAATATTTTTGGTTCAAACTGTGTTTCTTTAAAACCTGTGTACACCTGGTCACTTCATACATTTTCTCTGATGGGATAGCTATCCGATCGTGAAAAGACCAGGTGTAAATGCCCTCCGAAACGCATTCGCTCAAATCACTTCAGGAGGAGGTCTGGGACGCATTCCAGACAAAACTGAACAAGTCTAAATGCATCTGGTTGTTGAAACCACATATGTAAATTTTACTCCTCCTAAAAATACTAAAAAATAAACGTGAGAGTGTGTTATACTCTACCGGTCAAAAGTTTATGAACAGTAAGATTTATTAATGTTTTAAAAGAAGTCTCTTCTGCTCACCAAGGCTTCATTTATTTGATCCAAAACACAGCAAAAACAGTAATATTGTGAAATACTAATACAGTTTAAAATAGCTGTTTTCTATTTAAATATATTCAAAAAAGTAATTTATTCCTGTGATCAAAGCTGAATTTTCAGCATCATTACTCCAGTCTTCAGTGTCACATGATCCTTCAGAAATCATTCTAATATGATGATTTGATGATCAAGAAACTTTTTTATCATTATCAGTGTTTTATTTGCTGTTTTTTGAAAGAAATTAATACTTTTATTCAGCAAGGATGCATTCAATTGATCAGAAGTGACAGTATAGACATTTATAATGTTACAAAAGCTTTACATTTCAGAAAAAAAAAAAAAAATTCTCAAGAAAACATTCTACTGCAGACAAAGGATTCAGAGATGATCTAAATGAAGCAGCACAGAAACTTGACTGCATTAACACTGATTGATCTGTCAACTGAAAACATCAAATTAAAACTATTTCACATTACAGGGTTTTTCCTGAGTCTAAAATGGTCTTTGGTGGTGGTGGACGAACACTGTCATCCACAGTACAAAATATCGTACCCATGTGAACAGTACTGACAGTAAATCCACAATAAATGCAGAGAAATGCAGTTTGAAATATCAACATATCCTGTTCATGAATTAAAGAATGAACACTGTCAGGACAGATAATAAAACTCATTTATATTTAAAATCTGTACATTTAAAAGTAAAAAGTCACTAAGTGACCAGTTTGAAAAGTTAGTAATAAAATGAACAAAGTAATACATTACATAGCAAAAGTAGGAGATCTGTTATTTTTTACATTTGCACCCCAATACTTAATGAAGAGATTATTTTGTTCCATCCATTGCTATGGTTATCATGATCAATTGGATTTAATCGCATTTAAATACATTTGTCAATCCAGAAACTAATACATTTTAAAAAATATTTTAAATATTTATTATGTAGGCCTACAGAAAGCAAAGATCAATACTGTATTAGTCAACATGAGAAACACAACGCTGCACTTCTGCAAAAACTTCAGTTATAATAAATGAAGGTGTCTGTCTACGTTGTGCTATTTATCTCTTATTTGCATTGTGTTTATACTTGGTAACACTTTACAATTAATGTATTAACTAACATGAACTAACCATGAGCGATACATTTGTTACTGTATTTACTAATCTTCGTTAACGTTAGTTAATGAAAATACAGTTGTTCATTGTTTGTTCATGTTAGTTCACAGTGCATTAACTAATGTTAACAAGATTTTAATAATGTATTAGTAAATGTTGAAATTAGCATCAAAGGCACAATATGTAAGATTTTTATATTAAAATATCCAAAAACCACTTGCACAGTGTTACATATTTCGTTCAGCTGTGTACTTGCATTATCCTAAATGTTTCCAAGAATTTGTAAATTCAGAGAAATTCACAGTTTTAGATAGTGCCCGTCCCTCCCTTGTCGCCTGTCAATGATGTAATATCTGCGTTATCCCTGGTTTCCTTGTACTGCATAGTAACCATGGCAACAGACGGGACAGCTGCGTAACGTCTAGCGACATGCTTTTGTTGTTTCGTTCAAACACTGTGTAACGCTGGCGATCAAAACGAGAGGGTGGTAGATCCAAAAGCAGCTTTATTAAAAGTGAGTGAAGTAAAACGGGCAGGAGCTCAAACACCAGCAAACAGGATCAGAAGAGGCAAGGCAACGAGTAGCCAAAAATACAGGCAATGGTCAGGGCAGGCAGCAAACGAGCAAGTGAGTCCAGGGTCAAAAATACAGATAGGCAAGACAGAACACGGAAAGACATCTACTAAGAAATAAGCCAACAACGAGGAAAACACGGGATACAAACGAAAGCCAAAACAATACTCAGCAACGTGTGTCTGAAGGAGTGCAGCTTATAAAGGGTTCCTGATGGGAAACAGGTGTGAGTGTCATCAGTGCCTAGCTGGGGAATTGTGGGAAATGTAGTCCAGAGTGAAGTGACTGCGTGTGTGCAATGAAAAAGTCTAAATGGTGAAACGAAGACCTCTGGTGGGGAGCGGAAGGAAGCAGCAGTGGGCGGAAACGTGACACTATGGACCATGGCAAGCAAACTTTGGGACAAAAATAAAAAATAAAACGAGGATCAATAGCGGTGTGGCGTTTCCGAGATGGCGAGAGCTTTGCGACAAACTTTGACTTGACAGAGACGGCGCTCTTGCACATTATTAAGCAAATGTAGGCTACATAAGACTAATCAATGTTATGTAGCTCAACACGATGAAATGTTAGAATATCATCAGTATGATATTGTAATGTTGATCTAGCTTACTGTTACTCTCATACAGCCAACAAACTAATACATAGAACAACATTACAACTTTCAAATGCAGTTTAATATGATAGTGTAACGTGAGACCAAGTGAAACAGCGCTGCGTTACCTCATAGTTTTAATTCGTCAAGTAAACTGACCTGTATGAGCAGTATTTCAGCTTTGTGAGTAGTTCTGTAGAATGAAATGTCCTCATTCCTTTATATCTCCTGGGACTGGCGTGTGGCACTGATATCTGTCTCTCATTAGCCCGCGATTCTCGGCCACGCCCCGCTTCATACCACAGTCATGTTAAAAACATGAATGCATTCACTCATCCATAAACATTATTTCGCCATAAACATGATTAGGTCCATCGGAATGACGACAAGTTCATGATTCCACTCATTCACTGCGTCATCAATCTACACCTTTGTTATAGTTTTGAACTGTTTAGCGCCCCCTAGCAGCAAGAAAAATAATACTGTGCCTTTATCATTTACATTTAATAAATGATAAGTGCAGTTCATTATTACTTCATGTTAACTAATGTAGTTAACTAATGTTAACTAATGAATCTTATTGTAAAGTGCTACCTTATACTTTGTTGGTTATAATGAAAGGATTCAATGTGCAGCACTCGGGCTAAGCAAAAACTCAGCCAATTTAAGTGGTGTTGAACGCATACGGACTAACTTAAACGATTCTGATTGGCTACTGTGTTCACGTGCTCAACACAAATGTCTGTGATTAGCTACAAAGCTCAGTGCTGCAGAAATATGTTGTAAATATCAACACTCTTCACAGAGCGCTTACACAAGTGCTCAAGTCAAGATGCAAGTCAGGATAAGCCAAAAGGGGTACCAACTGAGAGAACAAGCCAGCTTTTATACCTTAAGATTAGGAAAAAAACTTACATCACACCCTTCCAGGTCTGTTTGGATAGATAAGAGAGGTCAATGTGAACCTTTCCGTTGTTTTGGAGGATTTAGAAAATTTATGGTTTATGGTTTCCTGCTATCCAGACAGTCATTGGGTAATTTTATGGTCTCGTGACGGTTTACATTATCAGATAGAGTAAAAATAGCCCCCAAAGAGTGGGTTAACACCTTTGTCGGAACAACAGAATAGCAAAGTTAACACTTTTCAAATGTCCCCTTTCATTTGAATACAGAGATACAAAATATTATTGCAGGAAAAGGTACAACATGTGATCAATTCTGAGAATATCTACACTCTGGTATAATCTGGCAGGAACCCAATTTAAACCACAAGTGTTACCATGCCCCATTACTGAGAAAAACTTAAAGTTCACTTGGAAAATAATATCACAGAGTTCAACAGGTGAAAGAAAGTACAATGAAGATCAAAATAACAAAAGAATATAACAAGGAGAAAATACGGAGTAAATTACGTGACTATACGTGATTATATGCTACTTAATTGAATATATAGTTTGAGTAAGATTATATGAATACTTGAAATCATAAGTAACATTAAAAATCATAAGTCATAAATGATAATGAATGATTAATACAGAATATGAATAAATGAATATTGACCATTTTGGATTCACCACCGTCATACGCGCGTTCACGAGAGAGTGAGAATATGCTAGTCTCGCGAGAACCACGTTGTGTACAGTAAAGGAAATCCACGTGAATTGTTTGAGCTATACTCTACATTTTATTAGAGTTAAATATTTAGTTAAAATGCTGATTTCTTGTGAATATCCGAGTTGCTTCAACAAAGCTAAAGTCTTGAGATTACGTGTGCCGACATCAAAGGCAGATGCACCATTTCACAAATTCCCTGTAAAGGATCCTGAACGATTGAAGCTATGGCTGCTCGCTATTCACTGGGATGTAAATACACCCGTGGAAAAATGATCTAAACGCGTGCTGTCAACATTTCCGCTCCGAGGATTACAGGGCAGAGAAGAGTGGAAGTACATGACGAGCTCTGAAATCGTCAGCTGTGCCTTTCAAACATTTCAAACTAGCTCAACTCGGTATTCCACAAACCTGACTTGTAAAACAAATGCATAGAGTGAATACAGCTAGCCCACACCTATAACATAATATTTACACACACAAAAATACTTACTCCACAGACTGTGTACCACCAGGTCCTTCAGGCCTTGGTCGACGCCTCCAGTTTATACAAGGTAAGGAGAATACTACTTCGAGAACACTTTAGCTCAGCAAAGGCAGAAAGCCTTCATATTGTGTTACACAGCAGCTAGGGGGATGTTACAGTAGTGGAGGCAGGAGGCAACTGCCTGCTCTGCCTATAGGTAGCGCCGGCCCTGCAAAAACTAAACCCATTTGCATTATGGCAATATACTTTGCAAACACGAGGCACAAAAGCTTTTCAATTCCTTGAACAACACAATAATAAAAACGATACATACCAAATAGCAATAAAAATATGTAGGCTAGCCTACATCTGTATCATATTGATGTGTAACAAAGACTTTGAGTGTATTCACCATTAAAATAGTTGAAGGCAGCGGGTCTCCGAGTGATAGTCATTTATAAATAAGGCCTAATTATGTTTCAAGTTCCGTTTTGTGTAATAATGCGTTAAATATTAATTTTCTGATCATAGGCGGAGGGTGAACCAACTCCAGGGTAAGGAGATGCGATTCCCATTTAAAAACACATTTAACTCTTAAATCGGACCTTGGGGTCAATCTGACCCCGCTGACAGTTTCCTTCGTTTATAAAAAGTGTTCCCTTCATCTCAGGGGCATGAAACTCTGTGACTTTTCCAAAATAATCTATCTAAACATGCACAAAAAAAATCTGGGCTTGATTTGGTTGTTCTAAAGGTGTGGAGAAAAAAAAAAAAAAAAAAAAAATTCACCATTTTAGTCCTTCGGGGTCATCCCACATTGAAAATGAATGGAAAAAAGTACTTTTTTTTCATTTTTTTTTTTTCATTTCATTTGTCAAAAAAAATAAAAAAAATAAATCCAGAATAAATCTGAAATGTTCTACATTTCCATAAAGGTCTGGTCGTTCTATCTCATACACACACACACACACACACACACGTGTGTGACTGCAACAGAGGGCATCTCTGTAGAAATTGGCAAATAAAATCAAGAAAACTGGCCTAAATCTGAAAAATTTTACATGTAAATAAAGGTCTGGTCCTAGACCATAAACACAAAGTGGAACGAACTTTCTAACTCACACACACACACACACACATAAACAAACACACACAGTCCCTATTGAGTCCCTATTGACCTCTGTTGGATAAATGTGGTCATTGCACTTTCTTTCTTTAACTATAATTCCTAAAGTTTTTCCACAAAACTGTAGATGGTAGTATTCTATCCCTAACACATAGAGCAACGTCCAAATACAATTTAGATTTAATTAAGTTCATCATTAATGTGATATATATTTTTTTTTTTATTAAAAATCAAATTTTCATAAGCCAATTTTTGGCATAAAGTAATTGTGCAGTAAATAGGTAAAAAAAAAAAACTACAAAATATCCACAAAAACACAGCATAAATGCATAGATGAGAAGTAAATAAAAAAATGATATATAGTTTATAATATAAAAAAATGTATATTTCCTTAGCCCAAGGGACTAAATCGTCGGTACAATTAAGATGCGCTTAAGGGTTAAACAGATTTCCTCAAAATAGCTTTAACTCACTTGTCACAGCACAACCTACATATCCCAACATAAACACTGCTGATAAATTATTTGTTAATAAAGTGTTTACGTTCACAAACCACTGTTAATTTGAACAGATTACGCACACAGGATTTGGCAGAGAGTGCACAAAAGGCGCTCCCTTTATAATCACTAAAAATCTCACTCATCTTAGTTCATTGCGATCTCAAAAAGTTCTGTAACAATAAAATTAAACTGCATAATTACATACTTTACATAATTGTTAGAACGAGGGAATATTTGCCAGCGTCCACCACTCAGAATCCACTCACCGCTCAAAACGAGTTTCTGTTCAGGGCTAACTTAAACACCTCTGATTGGTCATTGCGTTCCAGAAATCAACAGATTTGTTCGTGATTGGCTACATTGCTCAACGCTGCAAGAACAAGTTAAAGGTGCCCTAGAATTGAAAATTGAATTTACCTCGGCATAGTTAAATAATTAGAGTTCTGTACATGGAAATGACATACAGTGAGTCTCAAACACCATTGTTTCCTCCTTCTTATGTAAATTTGATTTGTGCAAAAGACCTCTGAAGAACAGGCGAATCTCAACATAACACCGACTGTGACGCAACAGTCGGGATCATTAATATGTACGCCCCCAATATTTGCATATGCCAGCCCATGTTCAAGGCATTAGACAAGCCAGTATTAACGTCTGGAGCAGCACAGCTGAATCAACAGACTTTATGCAGGTAAGCAAGCAAGGACAACAGCGAAAAATGGCAGATGGAGCAATAATAACTGACATGATCCATGATATCATGATATTTTTAGTGATATTTGTAAAAAAAATTTTTTTTTTTTTTCGCTTTAACCCCTGCGCTGGTCCTGCTGCACTTCTGATTCTGTTGATTTATAGAAGAGTATAACACAAACTTTCTCTCTGAATTGACTGAACTTCTCACTCTCAGATGTGTCCAGCATGACAGAATCATAATGCTAGGTGACTTTAACATACATGTCGATTCTGACTGTACTTCTGAAAAAGACTTTATGTCTGTTTTGGATTATTTTGATGTATCCCAGCACATTGATTTCCCCACACACTTACATTCTCATACTCTTGATTTGCTTTGTTCTGTTGGTATTGACAATGTTGGTGCTCAGGGTCATGAATTGGGCATCTCTGATCATAAACTTACTGTCTTTGGTTTTTCTCTCCCTCTTGTAAAGCCAAAAACTAAAACTATATCTTATTCCTCTCTATTTGTAATGCTTTGGATGACCTTGCTTCATTAAAAACTAGAACTGTCCCATCCATCCACTCCTCTCCTTGGTTCATCCCTGAACTTAGAGTAATGAAAACAAAATGTAGGCGTCTTGAACAACTTTATAAAAAATCCTCCCTTCTAGTTCATGGCTTTTTCAGATTCAGTAGTGAAATATAAAGAAGCACTTAACATTGCACGCTCTACCTATCTTTCTACTGTCATTAATAAAGCCAAATGCAAACCTAAATCTCTCTTCTCTGAGATGAACAAACTCGTCAAACCATCATCCGTAGCTATTAATGCCTCTGTTGATCTCTGTGAAAGCTTTCAGTCATTTTTCCTACGTAAAATTGATCAAATTTATCAAGCCACTGCAGTCACATGACTGTTTTAACAATGTCTTTAGTGCCTTTCTGCACCTTGAAAGTGTTGATTATATTGCTGTCTATGGACGAGTCATAAACCTCTCGGATTTCATCAAAAATATCTTAATTTGTGTTCTGAAGATGAATGAAGGTCTTACGGGTGTGGAACGACATGAGGGAGAGGAATGACAGAAATTACATTTTTTGGTGAACTAACCCTTTAATCTCACATACTATTTAGGATGGATAGTATGGACATTGGGACGCAGGGTCTGTATAGTAAAATTTCAGGGTTTTGTGGGATATAAGGACATGGTGCCAAAATTTGGAGGGGAGCTTCTGGGAATTCGTAAATGACATCTGAATTACAAGGACATGATCCCTGTCCTCATAAACTTAAATGTCCCCGTAATGATGGTAGTATTCAGTCCTCGTAAACCACAAAAACCAACACACACACACATATTACATGTCACAGCAGCTCCTATAGCTTGGATATCCAACGCACGCTTTACGCACACCAAAGTCCTCTTGTAGTCGATCTTAACTTTTTGACTACTTTATTGAACATAATGCAAACATGGTTACATACTTTGACGATGATAGAGGACATCCAACGTGTGGCTTCTATTGTTTGTGTGTGTGGTAAAAAACTGTACGCGTTCCCCTCCACCAAGCCAACTAACTCCACGTGTAAGAAACACCTGTTTAAACCCCTACATTACATCAGATCCTAACTTTAGATCCTGTCTTATCTGTTTGGTGGCCATGGCAGTTTCAGTCAGAACCTCAAAAGTGTATTACAGAAGCATCCTAACTTGACAGAAAAACTGTAGGACAACCCCGCTGGTGTCATAACTTCAATATTATTTGAAATTGTAAAAATCATTATTTAATTATTAAAACTAATTAATTATTTAAAAAGCTTAGGTTTTTTTTCCACTATATTAGTATAAGTATTAATTGTGTGTGTTTTAGTATTAGTGTGTACTTATTTTGTTTAAAAAATAATAATATTTGAGTTATTATTCCTACTGGGACTTTTATTTTGAAGTGGTTCCGCTGGAGAACGGAAGATGAAAAGATAATGGACACAGACAGATGATGATTCATGATCAAAAGTATGAGTTTTAAAAATGAGTTTTAATCAAGCAGAGTCTGTACTCATTCAGATGATGTGTAACAGCGCCCCCGAGTGTATAACAGTGAAAACATGGAAACCCGGAAAATTCTGTGTTTGGCGGGGAAAGAGTTAATGATGAACTATGAAGATCAGCGATGGAAAGACTTTCTGAACACTTTGACACAAAACACTGATGAATAATGACAGACTCATGAAATACAGTGACAGGCTTTGATCAAAACTTGTCTTTCTGCAGCTCTTCATTAAAAGCACACCTGTTTTGATCCTCCATTTTAATCTGGAGCGTTTCTTCACAGCAGCTGCTCTTGGTAACAGACCTGAGAGTCGATCACCGAACTGATGGAGGCTTTAAGATTCACAACTACAGATGAGATTCTGTGAGAGAGGAGAAGATCCTAAATCAAGTTCAGATCTGAGACAAATCCTACGTGAACTCGTCAGATCTGAACTCAAGATTCTGTAATAGATCCACACCAGAGCAAAGCATGCTGGGAACTGCCCAGTTTCAGTTCATTCAACACAAATGATGAAGTGAACTTCAGTTTGACATGTTTAAGTGGATTTACTCAATTAAATCAGGACAGAATGTGCAGTAATTGTGTGGTTTTAACTCATTTTAATGAAGTTCATTTAACAAGCAGCAGAAATCATGTTTACAGTGTAGATTAAAAGATGGACAGATTGATAATTCCTGATTGTGATGTGTTTTATCTCCATCAGATTCCCATCAGCTCACTCTGGATCTGAACACAGTGAATAAATACCTCCGTCTGTCTGAGAGGAACACAGTGATTACTAACACTGTCCCAGAGCTTCAGTCGTATCCTGATCATCCAGACAGATTTGATGGAGATAATCCTCAGGTGTTGTGTAGAGAGAGTGTGAGTGATCAACGCTGTTACTGGGAGATTGAGTGGAGTGGATATGATGTGTGGATATCAGTGTCATATAAGAGCATCAGGAGGAAGGGACGGGGTGATGAGTTTGTGTTTGGACGTAATGATCAGTCCTGGAGTTTGATCTGCTCTCCTGACAGTTACTCATTCACACACAATAACATAGTGACTGATCTCCCTGTAAAGCCCATCATCAGTAGAACAGGAGTGAATGAGGAGAATCACTATAGAATAGGAGTGTATGTGGATCACAGTGCAGGAACTCTGTCCTTCTACAGCATCTCTGGAGACACAATGAGCCTCATCCACACAGTCCAGACCACATTCACTGAACCGCTCTATCCTGGGTTTAGGGTTTATTATAATGGATCATCAGTGAAACTGTGTTGATGAATCAGAACAGAGAGACTCTACCCATAATGCTTTGAGCTGATGATGAATCAGTGACAGTGAGATGTTATAGTCTCTTCATTACATTAATACTGTCACTGAAATATGACACAATAAATTGATGAAGAACATGTCATTGTCATCATTCATGTGATGTTCCTCTAGTGTTTGTGCTCAAATCATAAATCAGATATGAATTGATGATGAATGTGTGAAATGTCTGAATGAATCATCAGCTGCGTGTGAAATATGATCATTCCTTCAGGAGAGTTTCTGACATCATCAAATATGACATTCATCATGTCACTTCATTAAATTTATCTACTGTAACTACTGTTAAATTATTATGGATCATAAATCAGTTATTTTATTCACTAAAACGTAAAAATGTGCAGACTTTGCTGAAGTGATTTGAACAGGTATTAACTTAGATATAATGCAAATATTACTGTAGCTGAAGTATTTGTGTCAATACTGTATGGAGGTCCAAATTACTCAAAATCACATCATTAAATACATGTTGTAATAATGTTGAACTGCAGTTTACATGTATATTGTGTCATGTGGTGTCGTTATGAGGAGCAGGAGTGGCACTTAAAGATTTAGATCCACTAACCCTAACCCACTGAAAAATAACATGAAGAATCAATTTATCAATTTAATCATTCAAACATAAATGGACATTTTTAAATGTATGAATAAATACACAAATTTAAAACTTTATTTGATTTATGTTTTAAAACGTAGATTAATAGAACAATAAAAAGTACATTAATAAATCATTTTAAATCACTTTTTAAAAAGCATTTGCCGATTGCTTTTCTTTATCCATTTGTCAATCGAGTTAAAAATGCCATTGGTCAGGACACACGTGGAGCAACCAATCAACTTTCACCTCAGTTTGAAGAGCCAATCCTCTGTCACTTGTAAATGTAACACGCGCTGTCATTGGACAGTGAGAACAACTATTCGTCAGAGTTGTTAATCAAATGCTCAAATGATAAATCAAATGCTCAAATGATAAATCAAATGCAAATGTCAATCAAGTAGCGTGGGCGGAGCTTGGAGACGAAAGAGATCAAGATATGTGACGATGAGCAGCACTGCGGCTTTTCAAGGTGTAATTTCAGATTTGTGTGCCCTAAGATGTGTTCTTGGGAAGATTTAATGACAATGTTGTGGAGTCAACAGTGGAGTATCTCCTTGAGAGAATGGGGGAAATATCGCCCCCTACAGACACCGAGGTCAACAATAAAGACATTGCCAGGGAGACCAACTCAAAATATTCCAGCAGAAAAACATAGAGACGTATTTAATGAGAGGTGTAAAGGCTGCGGGAATCGCAAGATTGTTGGGCGTTTCGGAGATGACCTTACGTCGTCGAATGTGTGAATATGGAATAAGGTAAGTCACATATCAATTATCACTCGTTTTCAGAGGATGCTGCGAAACAGTAGTTATGGGAAAAATGAAGCTTTTCTAAACTCCGAATCAGTTGATCCTTAATCCAGTTGTTTGCGAAATGATTCACTAAAGCTCTTGAATCACCGTACGCTAGTGACACCTGCTGGTCAAACATTATAAATGCAGCGTAAACACAGCTCCAAAACAAGAGCTTTTTATAAACGTGTTACAATACAAATGTTTGTAATGAAAGTGTAAATGTATCATCCGCAACAAGAACACTGTACGTCTGATGAGAGTTTTTCTGTCAGAAAAGGTCTGCGCAGTTTGGTGTTAAGTCAATTCCTAGTCAAGTCAAGTCAAGTCTGTTTTTCCCCTCAGGGTAGTTTTGTTTGTTTTTGTTTCATTTTATTATTAATAAAAGCCTATTTCTCATTGCAATTGAGCCCTCACCTCATCCTTCCACCACCCAAACCTGACACCTTCTTCCTGAATAAATCTGAGAATGTTTTGTACCGCACTTGATCTGTGTCTGCTTGGTCATTCTCCCGAGATCTCGCGCTGCTGCTGCCACACATCACAGGGGTTGAGGCGCCTGTTTTTAAACTGATGACCGAGACTACAAATATTCTACCTATTATTGAGATTTTGATCTAACAGTTTGGGGGCTCGTCCGGGACATTCCCAAGAAACACAGGATTGGGGACTGAGAGGTCATCCTTCATCACAGGTAAGTTGTTTTTAATAATTTCCTGTGGTGGTAGGATTGATTGAACTCATCCCATAATAGGTAGTGTTATCCTTGGATGGAGCTCTAAGAGTTAGTCCAGGAAGATTTGTCTGTAAGGGTACTGTTTAAACGCACAGCTACCTGACAAATATTTTGGTTATCCCTCCGGTGCGAGGAAGATCCGCTTAGATCCGCTCTGACGGAAAACAGTGTTGATGGGAATATTCCGTTTGACGAATTAATAAAATTGGCTGAATAATTATAATTAAAGAATTATAAAGTGACCCCTTTGGTGTGGTGTGGCAAATTAAAAATCAAAATTGTGATTAGGTGAAGGATGGGTCAAAAGATATCAAGACCAATACAAGATGAGACACCCCGAAATTGGATGTTTAGAAATAATTGTGGATGTTGGACTGAACCCTATTTATCAAATTTAAAGGGGTATGAAGTTTTGGTTTTAAAGGGTGAATGTTAGAGCTGTGAATCTTGGGGTAGACAGCGAATCGATTCAATTCACAATTCATAGGTGTTCAATTTGTTCACGAACGATTTTTGCAAATTCAGAACGATTCTTTTCAAGACGATTTACATTAAAATTCGATGCGATTCAATTAATTTGATTCGATTCTGCATTTTTATATGCATTCATAGGGTTATTGAAATGCTTCCCCCAATGTGTCTTAGTTTTTCCTACGTGTTTCGCTTTTCTGCCAAATGCCAAATTACACAGCAGCCTTCAGGAGGTCAGAGAGTGGGGGAAAGAAATATATATATATTTTGTCCATTGTTAAATGGTCATGAAACGCCCCCTGTTTTCCCCTGGTCGCTCACACCTCAAAGCTCAAAATCTCTGTGAAAATGGGCGTGTAAAGCTCTGGAAAAGTGGGAGCGTAGAGGGGGGGAAGATTTTCAAGCCTAAATTCAGCATGAGTAAATACTTAAGTACAGTTAAAATCAGATACTCCAAGACTTTAACTCAAATTGTCTTAGAATTGGTCACTTTTAACTTGTAACGGAGTCATTTTCATTGTAAAGTATGTGTACTTTTATTCAAGAATTGTTTTCAGGTACTCTTTACACCTCTGCTCTTTCCACAGTGACGACTTCTAAAACCGTTCTCTTTCGAGTGAATCCTCATGTGGACCTTAAGGTCACCTTTAAATATGAAACTCTTTCCACACTGACCACATGTAAATGACTTCTCTTCAGTGTGAATATACATGTGTTCCCTAAGGCTTCGTTACCGTGTGAAGCCATTCCCGCACAGAGTGCAGGTGTAAAGGCAGGAACACACCAAGCCGACACCGACGAACTAGTGGTGTCGAAAGCAGACTGCGGTTTTGGCTCACGTCTGTGTCCAATGTTGCCCAGACACACCAAACCGATGCTAGACAGCCGACGGACAAATAGCACGTCCCTTCTGCGCCTGCGTAAGATGAAATGCCTTTCCGAACCAGCAGGTGTGCAGAATGCTCAGATGGCCTGATGGACCGAGGAGCTCCGATGCCGATTCAACATGTCAAATCGTCCGGGGAAAAAAAAGCAGACGAGGACCAACTTCAGTCGACGGTGCGGAACACACTGAGAAAACTTAGGGCCCGTCCACACGGAGACACGTTTTTGTGAATGCGCACAAATTTTGTATCGGATAGGCATTTTGTCTGCACGGATTCGGCGTTTTCGGAAGGTGAAACCACTATTTTTTGAAACCGGGTTCCAGAGTGGATAAATCTGAAAACGCCATCTTTGCGTTTTCGTGTGTACAGCCTATCCGTATATTTTGAGAAATGATGATGTCATCACCCCACGTGTCAACCCTAGTCAGACGCCGCTAACGGCACAAAACAGCAACAACAACAATAGCAGACTCTAGATGCTTGTGTTCGTGCTGCAGAAGCTACTGAGCCAAAATAAAGCATTATTTCTAAGCTTTACTATAGTTTGTATAGAGCACGCAAGGTTTATGCTCATGCTCCAAGTCTTATTTGCTGCTTTAAGTGCATCTCTGTAGCAGAATTACAGCGCCACATACTGGTCTGGCATGTATATACATCGTTTTGATTCATTTCAGAGGTTTCGTGTGGACGCAGATATTTCTTGAGATGAGGGAAAAAAAAGAGATTGGATAGGGTAAGCTCCGGCTTCGTGTAGACATAGCCTTAGTCGGCCAACTAACAAAAACTACCCAACAACTGACTGTCGGCTTGGCATGTTCCTGCCTTAAGGCTTTTCTCCAGTGTGAGTTCTCATGTCGTCTTTAAGGCTTTCTTTTCGACTGAAACTCTTTCCACACTGTTGTCAGGTGAAAGGTTTCTCTCCAGTGTGAGTTCTCATGTGGACTATAAGGCTTCTTTTATGACTGAAACTCTTTCCACATTGTCGGCAGATATATGGCTTTTCTCCAGTGTGAATTCTCATGTGGACTTTAAGGCTTTCTTCACGTGTGAAACTCTTTCCACATTGTTGGCAGGTGTAAGGCTTCTCTCCAGTGTGAATTCTCATGTGGACTATAAGGCTTCTTTTATGACTGAAACTCTTTCCACATTGTCGGCAGATATATGGCTTTTCTCCAGTGTGAATTCTCATGTGGACTTTAAGGCTTTCTTCACGTGTGAAACTCTTTCCACATTGTTGGCAGGTGAAAGGCTTCTCTCCAGTGTGAGTTCTCATGTGGACTATAAGGTTTCTTTTATGACTGAAACTCTCTCCACATTGTCGGCAGATGTATGGCTTTTCTCCAGTGTGAACTCTTATGTGGACTTTAAGGCTTTCTTCACGTGTGAAACTCTTTCCACACTGTTGGCAGGTGAAAGGTTTCTCTCGAGTGTGAGTTCTCATGTGGCCTATAAGGCTTATTTTATGACTAAAACTCTGTCCACATTGTTGGCAGGTGTAAGGCTTCTCTCCTGTGTGAATTCTCATGTGGACTTTAAGGCTTCCTTTATGTGTGAAACTCTGTCCACATTGTTGGCAGGTGAAGGGTTTCTCTCCAGTGTGAATTCTCATGTGGTATTTAAAGGTTTCTTTATGTCTGAAACTCTTTCCACACTGTTGGCAGGTGTAAGGCTTTTCTCCCGTATGAATTCTCATGTGGACTTTAAGGGTTTCTTCACATGTGAAACTCTTTCCACACTGTTGGCAGGTGAAAAAACTTTCAGTTCCAGTCTTTTGAGCTCTTTTTTGTGAGGAAGCCTGTGTCGCTCTTTCCCCAGTCATGAAATGATGTTTATAATAATGTTCTTCCTCTTCTTGCCTTTCATTAAGTTCATGACTCGCTTCTTTCAGTGCCATTAAGTCTAGGGCAAAAATAGACAAAACAATTTAGACATTTAAAGCATCAAAACCAACAACATGTTTGTATCCTATGGATCAGGGATGGGCAGCTTTGGTACTGGAGGACCACTCCTTTGCAGAGTTAAGTTTCATCCCTAATCAAATAAACCTGCCTGTAATTTTCAAGCATTCCTGAAGACTTGATTTATACTTGATTTATTCCTGAAGAGGCTGATTTATACTTCTGCGTCGCGTGTACCCCGTAGGTACGGTGTAGGCTGTGAGTACCACATGTAGCCTATGACGTAGCCGGATGCGGACCTCTTAAAAAAATGTAACAACGCGTCAATTCTACCCAGACCGCAAGCGCTGTGATTGGTCTGTTAAAATCCCTCCCTTGGGTCAAAAAATTGGTGCGGAGCAATCGGAGAAGAGCGAGTGTGTGTGGCAAGGGGTACGTGGTTCAACGAGGTCTGCAGCGGGAGAGAGAGAGGCAGGAGACGAGCGGTGCGTAAGTAGGTCAAGTGCAAATGATAAACACCCGTGTCTCATTGCAGTAATTGACATGGGAAGACCAGATAAAGCCACCAGGAAAAAGGAAGTGGCTGAGAGAGAGACTGACTGGACACTCGTGGAGACTGGAATTTGATTACTGTGTTGACAGCTTTATGTTGATTAAGTTTTGAGAGTGCAGAGAGCACAACTTTTATTTGTTTGTACCATATAAAAACTGAATAAACCACGAGTTCCAGTCACGTTGACCCTGTCATCTTCCTTCCACACTTTTGAACCTCATAACAGAGTGTTTTCAACTTCCATAGGAATGAAAAAAACATTGTTTCAGGGGACACATGCAATCAAACTGCAACAAAAGTCGTTACCTATTTGCTGCTTCTCTGACAACGTACATGACAAGGTGCTTCTTCTTTGGCTTTTGCCTTGATACTCAAGACCGTGGACACTACGTGGACTCTGCATGCACGTCGACACGGACAACGACACTGAAGTATAAATTAAAAACCGACGCATAGACTAGGATGGGCATTTTTCCAAAATTCTGTATTCGAATATATGTGCTCGTAAAAAACGAATATTCGTTCATTTAAATGACGTTAAACGAGAGAGACGTTATTTTTTAATATTCATCAAGATTTGTAACCATTTCTGGACAAGCTTACGATTAGGCAATATACACAACAAGCTTACATTATATCTTAAGGTTTTCTTTTAGTTCAAAGCATTAAACAATATGTGCAAACAAAACATATTGTTACATGTGCCCTGGGTCCGTGTTCTATTATCATCATATGGACTCCATTTCCCACAATCCCCCACCTAGGAACCAATCACGCACTCACACCTGTTTCCCATCAGTGACACTAAATTATAGCTGTGTCTCATTTAATTTAATTTCGAAGGCTGCATCCTCAAGAGGACGAATCCTGTGAAGGATGCAGTATATGGAGTGTCCTTAGCCAGAATTAAACGAGACGTCCTTCATAGGACACACAGGCAGGAAAGGAAACAGGAAGTATATCAGTGCTATGCCAACGCGTTCACGGCAGCCTTGTTGCGCTCTCAGCCAATGAATGAAAATTATTAATAAATTTGTATGTAATTTGAAAAGAAAATGTATTTACTTGTTTTATTTTGGTTATGCTTGAGGAGCTGGCTTATGTACAACAGATATCTGTTACAGAGACAAAAGAGGAGGATATTAGGAAGAACAAAGTTTAAAACAAAAACAAGCTTGAAACTACTTACATTTAAACACATTTTCGCTTGTATGTATATTTGCCGACGCCGCCATTTATTTTTTATTTTTTTCAAATAAATGACGGTTGTTAACAGCAACGCAAAAAATTGTGGGTTATCTGCAGCAGCGAAGGATACACCTCATGCATCCTCCGAATTCCTGTGAAAGAAGGATGCATTCCAAGGTCGCGTTCGGAGTGTCCTACTTACTTTTCTGAAACGATACAGCCTCAATGACGTATGCAACCTTTGAATGCGACCTCTGGAGGACACAGCCTTCGAAATGAGACACAGCTATTGTTTAGCCTTGTATCCGACCTTGTCTCCGTGTTCCTTGATCCTTGCCTGTGTTTTTGAGCCTGGACCATTTCCTTGTTGATGATCGTTTGCTGCCTGCCAAGACCTTTGCCTGTGACTGGATTACTCTTTTGCCTTGCCTTCTTGTATCTGTTTGCTGGTGTTTGACCCTCTGCCTGTATGACTACGCTCATCCTATTAATAAAGCCTGCACGTGGATCTCCAACTCCGTTGTCCCGTCCCATACAATACACATATAAAGAACAAAAGCATTTAAGCTCAAGCAGCGCGAACGGGAAAAACACTAATAAAGCAGACAGCACCAGTTATCGTACAAAACGTAACGTACATAATACACTCGAGTCAGTATATGATTATCGTGTTTATATTGTTTCACATGTTCATGTTGAGAAAAAACAATAATATCCACATGCTCGGGTGAGAAAACGAGCTGCACTGACACAAAGACAACGATAATACATAACAGTGTGCTAAGCTAAGTTTCTAACAGCAGCACTTTGTGTTTTCTGTTCGTAAATATATCTCCCTCGATGAAACTTAAAGGAAGCATATGTCTCAAAATCATTTTGGTATCACACAAGTTATCTTCTCTGCTCACTTGGGTTACAGCTGCGCTTACCTGTCGTGAATGCTGTGATGGACAGCTGTCTTTGCTCATTCGACGGGTGTTTTTATTTCATGTGCTTTCTCATTATGGTGGTGATATTATGATAACTCTGTTTCATTAATTCATTTGATCAAAAGTAATTCCATTTTTTAAGATCATTTTCATCTAAGTAATTCAAAACTTTGCAAGGCAGACGACAATATTGTGTGACGATCAAATTCAATAAACCTTTTAAACATGCTCCACAGCGCCACCCTGTGCATTTCGTTATAACTGCAAGTTTTAGTTCTTAGGATTTATCATGGATTCACTGCATTACGGTCAGCAAAGCAACAGAGTAAAATTCGAATAGTCTTTATTTTTCGAATATTAATTACAGATCGAATATTCAAATATTGGACTATTTGTGCACACCCCTAGCATAGACTACTGCGCAGAGGCTCCGGTGTAGGTGTGACACAGAAATAAAAAAAAAAATCAGCCTTTACTGTTAAATTTTGGGGTTGGGTTAATTTTTTACAGGTTTGTTTTTATCAATGATGGAGCTAAACTCTGCAGAATAGTGTCCCTCCAGGACCAGAGTTGCCCATCTATAGATCTTATACACCAGTGGTTTTCAAACCAGGTCCAAAGGGACCCACCACTGCACATTTTGTATGTATCCTTTATTTTTCACATCTGGTTAAAATCGTCAGCTTGTTAGAAGATTGCTGACATTGATGGAGGACTTTGCAAACTATAGAAACAGACGGAGCGCAGTTGAATAGAAATGAAACACTAGACGTCCTGTTTCTAGAGATCTACATTTCCTGCAGAGTTCAGCTCCAACCCTGATCAGACGTGTGTTCGATCAGGGTTGGATCTGAACTCTGCATGTATGTAGATCTTCAGGAACAGGACTGGGCATTCCTGCTCTAGGCTCATCAACTCATTATTAGAGACTCATGATCGGAAATGAATATTTCAAATAAATCTACAAAGTGTCCTGTTGAGGTACTCCAGGGCTGCGGTCAAGTTCAGATTTTTATGCCCTTCCCTTGCTAACTTCCCTCCATCTTAAGGACTCAGATGTACATCATTGTTTACACTGAACCAACAATGGCAGAATCTGTCTAGCTACTTTAAATGTACCTCTCTAAGCTCTTGATTGCTTCGAATATGCTGTGGAGCTGATTTGTAGATGCACTTATAGTAAGTAAGTAAATTTTATTTATAGAGCACATTTAAATTCAGCTTAGACAAAGTGCTGTACAAAAACAATCATAAAATATAAAATGAAATAAAATAAAATTAACAAAGAAAACAATTACTAATCCATAATTTAATAATCGGGAAAGGCTAAGGAATAAAGATAGGTCTTAAGTCTAGATTTAAAAACAAAGATGGAGGAAGCACTCTTAATGTCAGGTGGCAGCTCATTCCATAACTGTGGAGCAGCAACTGCAAAGGCTCTGTCACCTTTCGATTTTAGACGTGACAGTGGGACATGCACTTTATTGGCAGATCTGAGGGACCTAGGAGCTGAGTTCAAATAAATAAGATCAGAGATATAGGATGGTGCTTGTCCATTAAGAGCTTTAAAAACAATCAGCAAAATTTTAAATTGAATTCTGAAAAAGACAGGAAGCCAGTGAAGAGAAGCTCAAATTGGAGTGATATGATCACGTTTTTTTGCACTAGTTAACGGTCTAGCTGCCGACGCCGCCATTTATTTTTTATTTTTTTCAAATAAATGACAGTTGTTAACAGAGACGCAAAGAATTGTGGGCTATCTGCAGCAGCGAAGGATACACCTCATGCATCCTCTGAATTCCTGTGAAAGGACGCATTCAAAGGTCACGTTCGGAGAGTCCTACTTACTTTTCTGAAACGATACAGCCTCAATGACGTATGCAACCTTTGAATGCGACCTCTGGAGGACGCAGCCTTCGAAATGAGACAGCTATTGTTTAGCCTTGTATCCGACCTTGTCTCAATGTTCCTTGATCCTTGCCTGTGTTTGCCAGCAAAATTTTAAATTGAATTCTGAAAAAGACAGGAAGCCAGTGAAGAGAAGCTAAAATTGGAGTGATATGATCATGTTTTTTTTGCACTAGTTAATGGTCTAGCTGCTGCATTCTGGACCATCTGCAAACGTGCCAATAAAGATAGAGGAAGGCAAAGGTACAGCGAATTACAATAGTCCAGCCGTGATGTGATAAATGCATGAATAACTTTCTCCAAATCTTGAAAGGAAAGTGTTGATTTAAGTCTGGAAATGATTCTCAGTTGATAGAAGCTGTTTTTAACAACTGAGCTAATTTGTTTTTCAAGACAAAGCTCAGAGTCAAAGATAACACCTACATTTTTTGCATGTGACTTAATATATGGAGTAAGATTGTCTAAGTAATTGGCTATAGAATTTCTGTTTTTGGAGGGTCCAAAAATAATCACCTCAGTTTTCTCATTGTTAAGCTGGAGGAAATTATTTGCCATCCAGCATTTAATATCCTCAAGACAGTCCATGAGAGGCTGCAGAGAAGCTCTAGTATTCAATGGAAGATACAACTGAGAATCATCAGCATAGAAATGAAAAGAAATTTTGTATTTTCTAATTATGTTGCCAAGCGGAAGCATGCACAAATTAAAGAGTAATGGCCTCAATGTTCCAACGTTTTCTTATGTTCCAGAAAATACCGTATCTATAAAAGGATTATTTTAAAGGCTTGAATATGTGCCACACTTACTACTGCTAGCTGGTGGCACAATGACCATGAACAACAATTGATCAGCTCCCATGACCAAACATACAACCCTAACATGAAATGTGATGTATACAAATCCATTTCCAAAGGGGAAATTTGAACTGCGTTGCATAGTTAAGATATCTCCGGAAGGGGGATTGGTGCTGTGTGGCGCAGTTTGAGGTGTCTTGGCAAAAGGGGAGATTGAAACTTTGTGTATCAGTTCGAAGTGCCTTAACAGGTAGAGCTAGACAGCGGTCCTGACGTGTGAGGAAGATCCATTTAGATCCGCTCTGACGGACAACAAAAAACTCCCTGAAACTTCCAAGCTCTTCCATCCAGATAGCGAAATTCTCTGTTTTTACTGTTATTTCTATTTCTTATGCGTTCCATTTTATTATTATGTATTTAACTCTTCTTTATGTAAAGCACTTTGAATTACCATTGTGTATGAAATGTGCTATACAAATAAAATTGCCTTGCCTTGCCTAATTCAACTCAAATTGTGGAACTCGTGTATTAAATAAATTCAATGCACACAGACTGAAGTACTTTAAGTCTTTGGTTCTTTTAATTGTGATGATTTTGGCTCACATTTAACAAAAACCTATCAATGCACTCTCAATAAATTAGAAAACTTCATAAGATCAATTGAAAAAAGGATATTTAAAACAGAAATGTCAGGCTTCTGAAAAGTATCTTCATTTCAATGCACTCAATACTTGGTTGGGCCTCCTTTTGCATGAATTACTGCATCAATGTGGCGTGGCGTGGAGGCGATCAGTCCGTGGCACTGCTCAGGTGTAATGAAGCCCAGGTTTCTTTGACAGTGGCCTTTAAAACCTGAATAATTACAAATGAACTTTTGACAGGAAAGTACAACAAAGAATGTCGTTTACAAGCAGCGCGTCGATTCAGCGTGGTATGCAAGACTCTCGCTCTCTCAATCTCTCTGCGTGTGTCTGAGAAACACAGCACTCTCAGCAAAACTACGGCGAGTCGTGCGTCTCACTAGAGTTTGTGGTACTTTAAATACAGGTACGCATCGATTGAGCTGAACTGAAATAGTACAGAATGATCGCTTGACAGAGCGAAACTCTCAATGCGAGTGAAAATATATCTATACTAAACTTGGCCTCTAACACACACACTGGTGATTCAAATCTGAGAATTTATTAGCCAATGGCTAATGATAATAATAATTTACTTCTGATGTTATTGAACTAAATACTGTGTTTAGGCTGTAGAACAATTATATATAATACAATAGTGGATTTAACATCAAAATTAGGGCTGTCAATAGATTAATTTCTAATCGCGATTAATCACAATTAATCTCACACTTACAGGAAATTAAGCATACATCAGATTTGAAGTGTGATTCTCACAAAACTGTATGTTTCAGCTTTTTTCAAAGTAAATTTAGGTGTCTTTCCAAAAAGAGGACACTTGCAGACTCCAAAAGGACACCAAATAACCAAATGCCATGAGTCCAAATAATTCATACATTTATGTACACTAAAGCACCCACACAAAAAAACGCAGCAAAACACATTTGAGGATTCACAGTGTATAGTGTGTGCAACAGAAAAGAGCTTGTTTACATTTTAGACAAGTCAAGTTACAATACTGAACAGGACCACATGGAGATGCCAAAAAAACCTAAACCAACCGCCTTGACCTGCATATATACTGAAGTACACAGAAACATACACAGGACAAATCCAAACATTATCCTGAATGTGTGTGAAAACAACGTGAATGTACTGAAATGTGTCTGTGCAGAAATACAACATGTGATCAGTGCGTCGAGAGAGAGAGAGCGCTCATACATGATTTGTTTGAATATAACAGACTAAAATAATGGACAAAATATCTTAATAGAACATGATTTTCACTTAATATTGCATAATTTTGACTAAAAAAATGTATTGTTGGCTATTGCTACAAATATACCCGTGCGACTGGTTTTGTTGTCCGGGATCACATTTAATGGAAACACTGAATTTTAAAGTGATGTTGTCTTACGGGTGTGGAACGGCATGAGGGTAAGTAATAAATGACAGAATTTTCGATTTGATTTTCAATTTCTGGGTGAACTAACCCTAAACCAAGCCCTAACCCTTGCTCTACAGTAAGTCCACTTGAATGAAACGACTGAGTGAATTCAGACACCGAGTGCGCCGGAAGGGCTGCCGATTTCTCATAGTTTGTGTTGCTGTTTAATAATCATTTGAAACTGGGAATTCATTCAGCATGTGCAAACCTTAATTAAACGATTTCATGATCAATTAAAAAGGAATTTATATCTGAATGATATAATGCTGGAATGAATGGATTCTGTAATATTCTCTGTAAGATGATACTTCTGTATATTCTCTATTTCTGTAGAGCTGGACATTTTAATAATGATCAAATGACTGAGTTCAGCTGTGAGAATAAAACCAACCTGTTTGTTCCTCAGTATCTTCATGTTTCACTCTGAATGTTTCTTCAATCTTTATTTCTTCAAACTCCTCTTTATTAAACTCAATCTTCATGTCTTCAGTCTCCTCTTTAATAAATGCCATCTTTAAGAAGAGAATAATTAAACAGAGTTAAAAGTCTTCAATGACCTGGTTAGACAAAAAAAAAAAACCTCTAAAAACTAACGGTGCAAATTAATAAACTTCATATTTAGATATTTATGATCTACATTTGGTATTTAAAGAATTATAGATTATATTTAAATGATTACACTTTGATGGAAACATGATTAGTTTGTTTGTTTGTTTGTTAGTGTTTGTTGTTCTCGTTCATGTTCACTGGTTGAGTACGTGTCGTGATTCACTGAATCACTTCTCAAAGTATTTGATTCAATTGACTCGGAGTTGAAAAGGTCAGTTTCTCCATCATTACTCGCCAGAGACTGAACTCGTGTTCATGATAAACTGATTTATGATATATAGAGAGAGAAATGAGACGCAGGTTTACTGTTTCTCATCAGTGGATGAGCTTTACTCACACAAATATCCTTCATTACAGTTAGCATTAACATTATAATGTTACATTAAATAGTAAATAAACTATTTTAACATCGCTGGTAAAACTATTAAAACAACAAAACTGTTTGTCGATTAAAACAGCTTAAATTCTTAAAACAAACCTTTATTCAGCAGAATCGCAACAGATGCAGGAGCGCGGCGCAGTCTTATGACGTCATGTCGTCACTCCAAAATAAAAGTCATTCATTGTCTACAATGAATAGAAATCCAACTATTTTACCAGATAATTTTTGTATATTAAAATTAAAACAGTGACAAATATGGTACAAACAATGTTTAATATACACACACACACACACACACACACATATATACAGGGTGCGATTTGTGAAAAAAACAGAAGAAGGGATGTTTTGAAAAGTTTTTTTTTGTTGTTGTTTTTTAAATTTGTTAAAAACCACAGTGGAGCTATATACTATTTTTTGGCAGCTGTTACAGAAACATTTTTACAAAAAATCTTGATTTAACCTTGAGATTTGAAGTATTAGATAGCTTAGATATTTGCACCACAATTTACAATGACACTAATAATTCTTAATTTCTGATAGAAATGCAAAATCAATCGGTAGATAGTAATAGAATAACGAGACACAAACCTTTACATTCAATCGCGTTTGGCCCCATTTATTTTTGATCACAGTGCATACACATACAAACTTTTAGTCCAAAAGTGCGCACATTTGTAGAAATACACGTTTACCTCAGATTTCATTAGATAGAATATAAGCCGGGTCGTACGCAGGGTTTCATAATTACCCTGGTCAGAAAATGTTGTTTGTTTGGGGGGTACGGGGGCATGGTCCCGTAGAAAATTTAGATTTCCCTGGTGTACATTTTTAAGACGTTTTAAAGGGGTGGTTCAGTGGTTTTTTTTCTAGGCTTGACTGTGTTTTTGGGGCACAGTTTAACATGTCTTAATGCTTCGTTTTTTTTAAAAAAAAAAAGCCGTATTTTTCATATATTTTACCTTTATTCTACACCGCTGTTTCCATTGCCATTTGAATGTGAATCGTTTGACTTCCTGGTTCTATGAAGCCACTCCCTCCGAAATACACAATGTGCTCAGATTGGGTAGCTGGCCCAGTGTATTGTGATTCGCTGAAGTGTCCGGAAACGCCACGCCCCTTACCATTAGTTGTTACATGTGCTTCGGTGGAAATGTAAATAATGGCGTCTATATTGCTGTATTAAATTGAGCCGAATCAGACCCAGATGAAGAGGGTCAAGCTCTCTGCAATCACGGCTTTTAAAGGACGTTTATGAATGGTATTTCATTTAGTATTTGTGTCAAAGTGTTTAGATATGCTGTCACTGCTGTTTGTTAGCTTTCAATATACAGTTTTATCCTAATTAAAGCTTTACTGTAGCCGAATACATGACCGAGTAGTAGCATTTTTGTAAAGGTAGCGTTTAATTTATAGTATGAACAACTGTTTGTCTATGAACAGAAGTTTGTTGGTGTTTGTAGAGTTTAGCTAACTGGCTAGCGAAGCAAAAATATCCTTTACATCCTTGATGCAACCAAAAATAGCAACAGAACTATAAGTTTAAAAGACATGTACAAACAATAAAACGTACTTACAGTTTGGGCCAATAAACAGCAGCTTCTGCTTTTAAAGTGGGAACTGCTTCTTTCAGTAAAAGCCTTTGTGCAAATCCAGCATTGAACTCGTGTAGATTCTGGAAGCTGTCTTCAGCGCCGCATCCAGTGTAGAAAATATCACTGATTATAATGGGTTAGATTGTCTTTTGACGCGTCGCTCGTGTCCAGTGTACACAACTCTTCTGCTTCCACATGCTGCGCCACATGGCCTCGCCCTCTTTGTTGCGTGTTCCCGGGAGCGTGTTTTGCAGGGTTTATGATGTCACCAACCCGGGAAGAAGTTCGTTGTAGTCCAAAACCGGTTGTTTTTGTCATTAAAATGCCTTAACTTTACAAGACTATATCTCCGTTTGCATTGAACTTTTAGCGCTGTAACTTTGCAGATACTGTTTATGCTCAAGCAGCAACATTACACACTAACTAAAGTTAAAAAAATGAAATCGCAATGAACCACCCCTTTAAGGCCAACAAACTGGATAGCAATAGCTTTAAAACCATGTCAACAAATACAGTGGTGTGAAAAAGTGTTTGATTTTTTATTTTTTTGCATGCTTGTCACACTTTAATTTTTCAGATCATCAAACAAATTTAAATATGAATCAAAGATAACACAAGTAAACACAACATGCAGTTTTTAAATGAAGGTTTTTATTATGAAAGGGAAAACAAAATCCAAACCCACATGGCCCTGTGTGAAAAAGTGCTTGCCCCCCGCTGTTAAAACATAACTGGTTTATCACACGGCGTTCAGTTTCTCTAGCCACAGTTTCTCTAGCCACACCTTCCAAAAAGGTGTGTGTCCCATTACGTCTGGCGTAAAAGTAACACAGCATTTCAGAAAAAGAACATCATCCCAACAGTAAAATATGGTGGTGGTAGTGTGATGGTCTGGGGCTGTTTTGCTGCTTCAGGACCTGGAAGACTTGCTGTGATAAATGGAACCATGAATTCTGCTGTCTACCAAAAAATCCTGAAGGACAATGTCCGGCCATCTGTTCGTGACCTCAAGCTGAAGTGAACTTGGGTTCTGCAGCAGGACAATGATCCAAAACACACCAGCAAGTCCACCTCTGAATGGCTGAAGAAAAACAAAATGAAGACTTTGGAGTGGCTTAGTCAAAGTCTTGACCTCAATCCTATTGAGATGCTGTCGCATGACCTTAAAAAGTCATGAAACCCCAGAACACATTTTTTGAGCTGTGAACAGATATGTATAGGCTGCACATCATTGAAAACACGAAAGCTACTCATTAATTTTATTTAAAAGTTGAAATTAGTTATTTTTGCATTTTTCAAAGCGATCCCTGACAGCAACATTGTGCCGGCCCAGATCCGGCCCACATCTGGTCCGCATGTAATCCACATGTACCAGATGTGGGCCGGATCCGGGCCACACCATGTTGCTGTCTGGGATTTCTGTCTTCCGGTTTGAAAAGCAAAGTTGGAGCAACGTCACAAAATCTGACGTCATCGTGTACTACCGGCAAGATCCGGAGTGCTGATTGGCTCCAAGTATGGGCTGGTCGAACATGCTGACGTCAACAGTTTCTACATTTATTTATGACTTAAAGCTCATTCAATCCAATCACTGCGCTGTAGTATGCATAAGATTATAATTGCGGTATTATGCATGAGGAAGTATCACTTCTCTCGCCTCGGTCTCTTGTCATTCAGAGACATATCGTTGGTGTTCGTTTCCTCAGTGCTACAACACAAAAATGGGTTTTCCTGCGACGCGACCAGAGCAGAAGTTTGGGTGCTGGTGGATTGTTTTGCTGTAATCTACCAGCACAAATGGAAAATATGTTCACATGAGATCGCATTACAGCTGAGAATTCAAATATCACAAAAGCGCTGTTCATTCACCTCTGCGTTCAAACACGCGAGCCGTACGTTTCCCTCAGTACAGCAGCACATGAGTGTTGTTTGTGTTTTGCCCGCGATGCGGTCAGAACTGAAGTTTGAATACGAACACATGAAAAATACGATTGTTATGATATACACGCAGAGCGCATATGATCGGTTTGTGTTTAACAACACTAGCCACGTGGATCCTATAGCTCGTATACAGAATAAAGTATTTGTGTTAAAAGTTTTTATAGACATATTTCACACATTCTCCTGCACCAAACATGAACCAGCACGGTGTATGCACACATATTTCATCAAGTCTTCTTCAAATGAATTATATGTGCAAACTGGACACTGATACAGTGGTGTAGCCTATCTGAACGCGACGACACGATTATTCTAATAGACAAAAGACTGATTTTGAGACTGCAGTGCTCGTAAATGTAATCAAAGTAGCCTATTATTAGCCCTATTAAATATTCTTTCACATTTCTCCCTTGTGCTTGGGAGTTTGTTGTCATTTTCTCTGTGCTCATATATTAATATTCATTATTCTGTATAATGAGTGTGTTCTACGTCTGTGCTTCCTTGGTTGTTCTCTCCCCTCTCTCATATTTCTCATATTTCAAATAATTCAAAAAACAAAAAAATACATATATGTATACACTGTATATTTAAATATCAAATATAACTATTGACCTTCCGTTATAAATGCACCAATTGTAACTGAACATTTAACATTAAAATTACAAATACAACTTCACAATTAACTGCAATCAACTATAATCTGCTATGACTAATTATAAACCCTTAAAATAACTTAATATTATCTTTATATAGACATTCGCAAATTGCTACATTTCAAACTTTTATCCCAATTTTCCCTAAACTGCACCTATCTTTAACTTCAACGTCTAACAAGCATATTCAACTCAAAAAAAGTGTGTAACACTTTTTCAATGAATCTCCATTTTAATTTTTTTTACCATTATTTTAAACATTAAACAACAAATAACTTGTTTATTTATTAAGTTGAAAATATTACAAGATTTGTCACTTTTTCTTTCCTGTCTTCTCAGAATATTTCACATTTCTGTCAAATTTGGCATGCTTTGAAAGGCTGATACTTACAGCTCTTTTTCCTTGCTTCCTTCAACAGACTCTTCTCTTGTCATACAATCAGTCATGTTACCCTTTCCATCATCTTCAACCTGCTCAGTCTCCTTTTCATTCACAATATCCAGGGATATTCACCACTTTCACTCCTAAAAAACTCCTTCAACATGAGATCATCTTCCACTAATTCTTTAGAGATGCTGCAATTTGCAGTGGAAACTGAATCCGTTGCCTTTTGATAACAACTAATTACAAAATTTGCAGTCCTACCAACAGAAAGCATTTGAATTCACCGCAGAATTAATAACATCACAGCGAGATCTAAATGGAAGCATCAAATTTAGCGCAGAATTCTGTTATAAACCACACGTCAGATCAAACAGCACTAACGCTGAAACCAGGAAAACCTTAAAAACTTCCACCCAACTCAGAAAAGGCAAAGCGAATTACAAACTCTATTGCAACATTTATTGCTAAATCACTTGCATTTGTTTAATTAATAAATTATATTGGAAGTAAATTTATTATAGATCATTACAAATACTTGGCTTTAGAAGTACCAAGTAATCACACAGTGAGAAAAAGGAAAATCTGTATAGAAAAAAAGATGCATTGATAATCGTTTAATCATTGCAGTGGTGCCCTCTGAATCGTAATAGAATCAAATTATGAGGTGCATAGAGATTCCCACGCCTACCCTACATTGTGGGGAAATGTCTCCACATGGATGATAACATTATTAGCAGTAAATGTTTAAAGATAATGACAGCACCTTTCAGCCTGACAACCTTCATGAATATATGACATCTCAAACATACAGTAGTAGTATATTAAAGGTTTTTTTGTGCTCGATGGACTTGTTTTGCTATTGCACCCACGTCTCACACATGAATTGGCATTCTAAAAATGCTGCACTCAAATTAAAAGAAGTTCAACTTGCGTCTCATAACCTTGAGTAATTTCCCGTTCCACTGCCACAGACGGCACATCATTTGTGAAGAGCCGTTCAGGACTAGAAATGTGTTCAACGTTACGGTCCTTCATATTCCCATCACAGGACAGCAGTTAATCACCTCAGCTATAACCTCACACGCATGGAGCGCCATATACAGGCATTTCCCTAAACAGCCACAGGTCAGATTTTCTGCCACAGTAAAGAGCTTATTAATTACAAAACAACTTTTTTTTTTTTGCGAATTATTACTTTTTTTTTTAGTTACTTAATCAGTAAATATAGTAAATACATATATCAAAAGCTTAAAATGTTCATTTTTAAATAAATTACCTGAAATGGAAAACAAATATTTTGAGACTATGCACACAACATTCTGCAGAAAAGACAAATCACCATCAGCTACATGACTGTAGCCAAAACACAAAAACACTGATTTAGTACTAAATTAAACCAAATATATTTAGACAGACTTACTGTTTTTTTAAAATACATTCAAAATCATTACGTTTGCCACTGCACTTGACCAGCGACCGTCGGATCATCTGGTTGGAATGAGAGGTAGAGTTGTGTGTCATCAGCATAACAGTGATAGGAAAAACCATGTTCCTGAATGACAGATCCTAGTGATGACATGTAGATGGAGAAGAGAAGTGGTCCAAGCACTGAGCCCTGAGGTACCCCAGTAGCAAGATGATGCGACTTGGACACCTCACCTCTCCAAAATACCCTGAAAGACCTACCTGAGAGATAAGACTTGAACCACTGGAGTGCGGTTCCTGAGATGCCCTTCGACATGAGGGTTGACAGGAGGATCTGGTGGTTAACTGTGTCAAACGCAGCAGACAGATCCAGCAAGATGAGTACCGATGATTTTGAAGTTGCTCGTGCCAATCTCAGGGCTTCAGTAACTGAGAGCAGGGCAGTCTCTTATAGTGATCGTCTCTCTGAATTATCTAGCTAAGTCTTACTAGTCCTTAATGGTTGTCCTATTTAAAGTGTTACTGAACATGAAAAAAGGCATTGAATGATTAAAATTGAATGATTATTTTGTTTCTGTTATATTGTTATATTGCTTCATAGTTCACTTACAAGGTTTGTACTGTAAATATGCTTGACTATTAAAGGTCGGATATTTTTTCCTAATGAAAGAGTGCTCTGACATAACAGCTCACTTTCAGCAGTTATTTTATCTATGGTTCATAACATTTCAAGACAGATTTCTGCTCGTTGTAAATCAGATAAAGATAAATTAGCACATTACCGGTATGTAGGCCTGGGCGATAAAACGGTATCGATATTTATCGACGGTACGTCTTAATCGATAACAATAGAAAAAATGTTCGATATAACTCTCGATATGGTTTCACTTAAATGACATGCTACGAGTGACAGCAAACAAGTTGCTGTGGAGTTCAGATGCGCAATCGCCACGTGAGATCAGAACACACAAACACATGAAAATGAGTGCTGTACCTGCCGGTGATGAGGAGATTGTAAATAAAAAAGGACATGTCAGTTCGTCAGTGTGGCAGTTTCATGGTTTCCTTACGTCTTACAGTTGATCTACTTCAAAGTTCGTCTTGAGAGAGCAGTTGTCATGTCGGTATTAACAGCTGCACAAACAGTGTTTTCAACCACACAGTATCATTATTTCTGTGCTACAAATATTCAAATTATCACATTAGTACTGAGATAAAAGTTTATAGTTCAGATAAAACTAAAGTCTATGTTATCGATCAAAATAGAGCAAATCAGCTTTTGAAAGAAACTTGAACGTGCTGAAAATGACGCATTTATCGATTACATTGTTTCACCACCAGGTGGCGACAAGTGACTGTTAAAAAATGTATTTGACGTTGAATCTTCATTCAACAGATTCTTTCAAATAGACTGATTAATCCAGTGATGAAACAAGAGTATTTATTGGCGTGTCATTGAATAATACATCCAAACAGATTTTTTTTTTAAATAATTAATTGAAATATATTTAAAATTTTAAAATAGAAAATATTAACAGGATTAAAAAAACGAGGTTCTAAATTTCGGTTTCGATTATTTTTCGATTAATCATCCAGCCCTAATGAAAAAAGTTAAGTAGTGCAAAATCTTATTCAAAGCGCATGTGCAAAGTGCCTTACTTTGTTCGTTGCAATTAGAAAAACCGTGCTCCGCATGTACACTTTGCACGTTCTGTGCTGCTTATGACTAAAGGCCTATACACACCGGGACGAATATCGCACGCGTTTATCGCCAGCGTTTTGAGACGTTTTTTGTGTTCATACCCAAGCGATTTTCACTGGCGATGCGCAGAGTGAACATGCAAATTCACTCCCTGTCAGTATATGGCGCTTATGCTTAACGGTAATGCAAATAAACATATTTATGATATTAATAAAGTTAAAGAAGATAAAAATGCAAATATATAATGGCATATATATGAGCGATGGTAGTCAGAAACGGTAGTGCAAATAAGTCACAATGACAGTAGTTCAAGTGAACGGTAGTGCAAATAAACATATTTATGAAATAGACATTCTCAACTATATTTCTTGAATGTAAAAGAAAAAACAAACAGTAAAAATACAGAAATAATACACATTTATTGGTGTGGCCAAGAACTGGCAGAGCACCCATATGCGTGCATCTCAATCAGCTCTCTAGTTCAGTAGTCAGGGCACTGATCAGGGAGTCGGCCACATTCATTTACACAGTATACTGATACACGACCTAGGAAGCTAGGGAGCTGTTTGAGACGCAGGGATAGTTTGTAGGGGTCTTCCTCGTATACTTACTTTCTCTTCGTCGTCTTGGTATCAATGTGTGCTCGGCAAGACCGTTTTGTGCTTGAGCGCCACCAAGTCGTGTTTTACTGTAACTTCAGCATCTCCAGGCACGTGAACAAAAGCGCCACTCTCATTGGTCTGCCAGTTTTTAACGCGGTGCGTCAAACCAAAAAAACTAACCCGGGACGTTTTTTAAAAAATGATGCTTTTACGCCTAGCGTTTTTCGCGTCGGTGTGCACACTCACATTGGCACCCTTTGTTTAGTCACGAGGCGTTAAATGTCAGAGATAATCGCGTGCGATATTCGTCCCGGTGTGTACAGGCCTTAAATGTGCATCATGTGCAGTGTACGTCTACCCTAGTGTATGCGTATTACCGAAGTAATATTCACAGTAATTTTAAATGCAAATTAGAATAAAAATACATTCATATTTATTTGCATGACGTGGGACACAAATTTAATTATGATGGGCCGGATGTGACCCACAAGCCGTCTGTTGAGTACCCCTGATTTAGGTAATACTTAAACATGTATTAGCTTAGGAAATCAGTATGAACCACTTGTATACTTAATAACAAAACCCACATATCACTAGGGCTGGGTATCGAATTCGATACTTTTTAGGTACCGACCGAATTGCCTCGATACTATTGAGTATCAAAAATTGTCTTGATATTCATTTTATACAACATTTCAATAAACACATCAATATTGTGTTCGATTTTTTTTACACAATATTTTCTGAAATTATCACCACAAACACCAAAATCCTAAATTACGTCACATTCCTCACTGCTGGAGCTCTCTGACAGTATTCGGCGGTATTTTTTTGCGCTGCCCTCTCCCTAATTTTTCTCCACTTCCTTCAGGTCCTGTCCTGTTGATGAACTGATTTAGATGCTTCAGCATCGCAGATCTAGTTCCTTAAATTATAAATAGTAATTATCACAGCTTGCATCCATTTTATCACATTAATGCAGACATATTACAAACACATACTTACCGATGTTTAAAATTTTTGCAGGGCTTGATTCTTCTTCGTATGCCACGTCACATATACAACCAATTTCACAGCGGCCATTTATAACTTTATTGCTTGGAAACACATCCCATTTTGGTGGATCTTCGATCCATTGGATCAGCATGAACCTCATTTTCTAAATAGGATTAAAAAAAATCTTAAATTCTTCAGCATCAATATTCTGTCAGTCAGATACTTAAGGTGTCGGCAAAACAAAGAGCTTTTATTATAATTGTATATGGTTTCACTTTTAATTAACAAAGACATGAATGTTTATAAGTGTATTAATCTTGGATACGGCCTGTTGCTTACTTTCTCTCAGTAGAGATATGTATGCTCAAGGGCAAATAACACAAGTTGTTTCTTCTCATTTACATTCAAGCAATAAGCCCCATGAAACCGTACAGTGGATCTAGAACAGTTCAGAGGCTTTTCCCTCCAAAATAATGTTCAAAACTGTTAGTAAGCAACCAGCTTACCTACGACGGAGCCGGAGGCCTAACCGACAGCCACTGACGATAGTCAATTGCGATATTAATTGCAAAAATAACATTTAAGAAATGACTATAAAGTTTCTACTTATGGTTTAAATAGCTGACGAAGGTAAACCGTTAAACACTATCGTGAAATATGTAATTCTTCTATAACGAAAAGCAGATAAGACTAACCATATAAAAGTTACCGTCGAAATAGTTATGCCATTTAAGTGACAAATACATTTTACACACAATATTTCTCTATTGTGTCAAATATTGACATAAAGTAAGTAGTAAATATGTTACTTACAATTGTCTGTCACTGCTCGTCTTGCAGAATGCCGTATCGTCTCCTACTCTTCGGCTCCGACCGTTGCAGTTTGAGCAAGGGATGCGCATGCGCAATTAAATGCCGAAGTGAGTTGTGGGCGGTGTTTTTGTATAAATACAATTAATTTTTTGTTCTGCTTTTATAATTGACTTGAAAAAGCCAAGATTCTGAAATTATTATTATTATTATTATTATTATTATTATTCACAGTGTAGTTGTGTACTAGTTTTGCACAACAGTGACCACGTGATTCAACTAAACAAGAAGATAACCCTACATTGAAATGAATGCAAGACAAAGAGGCCCTTACAAAAGGTAGCCTATTTTTTTTTTTTTTTTTTTTTTTTTTTACAGTTTGAAGTTAATAAAAAATACAAATAATGAGTAAATTTAATACATTAATAATACAAACTCTTTCATATTTATGGAAATTGTACATCTTATACAATACTGTTATGATATGATTATATGATTATTTATTTTTGTTGTAAAGAAAGTTTTTAAACCCTCTAGTATTGTTTATTTACTGTAGTCACACTTGTATTGTTTGCGGACCAGAGAAAAAATAAAGAAAGAAAATATTAAAAAAATAAAAAAATCTATATAAAAATAAAACACACTCACTCTCTCTCTCTCTCTCAATTCAATTCATATTACTTTATTGGCATGACATATTTAGGTACATATTGCCAAAGCATTGCATAAAGCAAAACAAAAACAAACAAAGAACAAACAAACAAAGAAGAACATATATAAAATGCATTCATTTTATATATATATATACATATACACACACACACATATATATATATAGAGAGAGAGAGAGAGAGAAGAGGTACTGAGTGAACACATCCATATTTTAATACTATTAATATGTGTATGATGAAATATTTATTTAGAAAATCATCTAAATGAGATGAACATTTCTAAATAAATAAATAAATAAATAGGCATGTAAGAGTCAGTTTTTACATTATGATTACAGTAAAAAACATTTTGTAATATAATTATAACATCAAAATCAAAAAACTAAAAAAACCAAACCTGCTGAGTCAGAGCCAGTTGCATTTAGTCAGTGTTTAAAGTCTGTGTGTAAGTATTTAAATATGCTTCAGTAGAAGGAATATTTAAGTGTGTTGAGTTTAATCTAAGAATGTTTCAGCTAGTCATTAAGTGTTTTCCCAGCTTTAGTTGAGTCTTCCGGTTCAACCTACAGTAAACCGTCTCAAACCCACTCTGTCTCTTGTTTTGTACTCTTGATATTTCAGAGTTCAGCCCCATTCATTGCTGTGTGCTTTTTCCCAAATAGCTGATTCTGATACTTCAGCAAGTGCCACAAAAGTCACCAAGCTTTGTACCATTTCGATGAAGTAAAAATGAAATTGTAAAACTTCAAAACACAAAAATAACTAAACAGTACCAGAGGGTTAAAGACATTTTATGGCTTTATCATATTATTACTTGAAAGCACTGTCACATGTTAAAATAGTCCTTGATCATATAGGTTTTTGGACCCAGAATCGAGTTGCCCTCTTCCAAAGACAAGTCGATGGCGAATAAACAGCACTCCTCATTACAACTGGGATGATGTTACCCATCAGAATGACTCCCTTGAGGACAGTGAGGAAGACGAGGAAGTTTATGATTCTGTTGATGAAATGGACCATGGTGAAGATGAATGGAACGACACTCAGGGAGAAGTAGACTCTGCTATGGATGACACTGCTGACACAAACTCTAATTCGAATACACAATTTGAAAAATTTGGGGCACCTCTTTACACAGGATCAGAGATAACAATTGCACAGGCCGTACTTCTAATTTTGTCCTTTTCACTGAGGCACAGTTTAACAGCAAGTGCTGTGGAAGACCTTTTAAAGCTCTTAAATGTCTTTCTTCCGAGTAGCAACATATTGCCACAGTCTCTCCACCTCTTCCGAAAACTATTTCATGATCCATCAGAGTCTCTAAACGTTCACCTTTTCTGCAAGTTTTGCCAGGCACATCTTTCAAAGAACAACATGCATTGTCCAGAGTGTAATGAGAGAAACGACCCACAAAAGAGTATTGCAGAAGGCAAGTCTTTCTATTGAAGACCAGCTAAGAGACATTCTACAAAAAGAAGAGTGTGCATTTCAGTCAGAAGGAAATGGAACAAATGATGTGAAAAAGGGTGAAACGTATCAAACACTCCCTAATTTCACAGCGAATGACATATCACTACTATGGAACTGTGAAGTCTTCACCTTTCTCATTGTGGCCCATCAGATGTGTAATCAATGAACTCCCACCAAATGTTCGTTTCAAAAACATGATACTCGCAGGTGTCTGGTTTGGGCGTGGTAAACCTGACATGTCCACCTATCTTAAGCAATTTGTGGATGACATCCTTAAAGTCAATTCAAATGGTCTGGAATGGAAGCACCCACATACGAAAACATCTGTGGTGTCTAGAGTTTTCCCTATCATATGCTCATGTGACGCAGTAGCCCGATGTGTGCTTCAAGGTATACATCAGTTCAATGGTGCATATGGATGTGGCCATTGCTTAAATGAAGGAAAAACAGTGCCAAAGGGAAGAGGATATGCCAGAGTCTATCCACCCACTGAGGCACAGAAAAGAACCCATGGCCATGTCGTTGAATGTGGGCAGATGGCCATTGAGAACGATGTTGACCATGTTTTTGGCGTGAAGACAGTATCACCATTAGTCCTGCTGAATCCCTCCACAGGTTTTGACATTGTGGACAGCTTTCCAACTGACTACATGCACTGTGTTCTCTTGGGAGTGACAAAGCAATTCTTGGACTTGTGGTTTAATAGCAAGTACCATGACAGGCCTTGGTATATTGGGACATCACATAAGCATGTTGATCAAAGGCTGCTTACCATCAAACCTCCATCTGATATACCAAGAGTACCACAGACTGTGAAAGTAGCACAAAGGTGGAAGGCTGCAGAATGCCGAAGCTGGCTATTGTTCTACAGTGGACCTGTTCTGTACAAGATTCTTCCAGCAAAATTTTTGAAGCATTGGCTACTTCTGGTCACTGCTATGTTTTGCTTTCTTAAAGACACCATCACAGAAAGTGACTTGGCAGCAGCAACATCCAAAATAACAAAGTTTGTGCAGGAGATACCAACGACATATGGTTTGTGCCAAATGTCCTTCAATGTCCATCAACTCACGCACTTGCCCTTCGCTGTCAAGATGTTTGGACCTCTTTGGTGTACTTCTGCATTTTCATTTGAGGGCCACAACCAAAAATTGAAGAGGTTGTGTCATGGAACAAATTACATTCCATCTCAAACTGCACGGCAATTCAATATACTTCAGTCAATTCCAACACTACTGAAACAAACAATGACTAGTGCAGATGTCTCAAATAGGGTGGACAAACTTGTCAATGACTGGCTAGGAGTTTATCCTCTTGTTGCCAAGGCACAGAAGCTGGAAGGTCTTGTTTTGTTGGGATGCTCTCGAGAAAAAGTCCTAGTTCACAAGGATAAGGTCCTAATGCTCCCAGTCTGTGATCTCTCTGAAGAAGATGAGTACTCTGCAGAGATATATGACAGAGCCATTGTAAATGGACAACTGTTAACTACAGAAAAATATGGAAAGGAGTACAAACACAACACTTTTACAGTTCAACTAAGAAATGGTTGCATTGGAAAGATTGAGTCAATTGTAAGTATCATATTACAAACTGCAACTCCTGGTTTTGTGTCTGAGGGCTCTCCATCCCACATAAAAGAAGTGGTGCAAACTACAACAGTAATGATTGTGAAACCTCTGGAAATTGTCCGCAAGGTTGTGCACATAAGCTTCAAAAAAACATGCTATGTTGCATTACAACCAAACAACATAGAGCTTGACTGATGTGCATGCGCATGATTTTGCATGTACTGCAACTGCAAATTCCATCTATAAAATGTATATAATTTCTAAATTTAAATGATAATAAAATGATAATACTGATAATAATAATGGCACTGATAATAATGATAATACTGTACAAAATATTTAATTACCTAAATTGTATTTATTCATAGAATTACTAGAAATTGTAATTACCTTGTGCAAACATTGTCAGCACAGTATATGCCAGCTTTAAATAAAAAAATTAACTGTTTAAAATTATTTTACAATACAGATTTAGATGTGTACAGCATGGTTTTTTTCTCTCACACTTGCGCACGCGCGCAAAATGTTACTCTAAAAAAGTGAAATTACTCTAAAACCGTTTTGTGGCTCTTTAATGTGTCGTGACGGATTGCTGTAGCGCCTCAGCTCAAGTGCTTGAACCATCATCTCTTCATACTAGTTACTTTATAGCATCAAATAAACATGAATGAACACGAGAAGGAATGTTGTTTAAAAGCGGAAAGACGTAAATACACACCATTTTTCAACTTCATGTCCCCCGAGGTAAATCTTCTAACTCCTGACTGCTTTGTCGGACAAAAATGGCGGATTCGGCATTATGATTGGTTAGATCGCTTGTCAATCAAACTCCCGGCAAAGGGTCAATAAATAGGATAAAAAATATCACAGGACAAAGTAAAATTCCATTAAATAAAAACACAATGTCCAATAAGATTCTAAGTAAGATCCTAAAGGACATGAAATTCCATTAAAATAAATCTGAATATTCAATGGGATTCTGAGAATCCAATAAGATCCTACAGGACAAAGTGAAAATCCATTAAAATAAATCTGAATGTTCAATAGGATTCTGAGAATCCAATAAGATCCTAAAGGATAAACTGAAATTCCAATAGGATTTTTTGACAAGGGATGCATTTATATATTTAATTTATAATTGATAAATTATATAAAAATTTATTTTTAATAATTAGAAAACTGTATTAACATTTAAATACACAAGTTTGACAAAACCAGAAATTAGGAGGACTCCCGGCTGTCAGCCAACCAAATGCCTCGATTCCAAACACAAGTGTGAATAATGATGAGGGGAGGGGTGCAGTACCACAGAAACACCTACGGGGGCGCTGTCTCGATACACAGCTTATACACAAAATCAGGTAATTGTGAACTATGGGGACATGAGCAGAAATTTTGATTTTGCACTTCTACATTGTCTGAATTACAAAATGTCCCTCTAGTGTGGTGTGTATTCATATGAAATATCCTCATAAATCACAAAAACCAACACACACAATGTTACTCTAAAAAAGTAAAGTTACTCTAAAAAATAATTCATTCATTAATAAATAAAATAAAAAAATGTCACAGCTAGGACAAAGTAGAATTCCATTAAATAAAATCACAATGTCCAATAAGATTCTAAGTAAGATCCTAAAGGACAAAGTGAAATTCAATTAAAATAAATCTGAATGTTCAATGGGATTCTGAGAATCCAATAAGATCCTACAAGACAAAGTGAAATTCCATTAAAATATATCAGAATGTCCAATAGGATTCTAAGAATCCAACAAGATCCTAAAGGATAAAATGAAATTCCAGTAGGATTTTTTGACAAGGGGTGGACGTTCGCAAGTAAGTATGCCATTAAAATAATACTTGCCCATTTTGATTGATTGTGAAAAATGTTGTAGGGTTACAATCGTTGGTTGTAAATATCATGTCGCTGTTTACAATTTGCAAACATTAACTTTATTGCACATTATTAGAACGTTCTTAAACGCGGAAGTCCGAATGTGCGAATATAAAACCAACTTTACCCAAGTGTCCTGTAAGATCTCCAGTGGGTGAGTGCAAAATCAGTTCAACCCTACCAGCTCAAAGAACGAAAGAGAATGTCCTCCCATTTGAAGAGGGTTTCTTTTTTTTCTTTTTTGGTGGCCCACCATCTCAAATCCATGAGAGATTTTCCCAACTCAAGCAATAAACTCACCAAATCCAGAGTTTTCAGTTTCATAAACACCCGCTTCAGATTCAGAAGAGCTTCACAATCGGCTAGCATCCACACTTAAATCAGCAATCATCATTCTAAAACGATTTATCATCATCGACCATAAAGTATTATAAAGTTACTCATGCCCATATTAAATGAATTATAACAATATAAACCTTTTTAATCTCTTCTGTATCGCTCGTGTTCGGCGCGTCTCGTGCACTTCCGTGAGGCATCTACTTACGTCATACACGTGTTCGTGAAATACATCACGTGTTCTGCAAAATTAAAGAAGTTTCTTATAAACTTATTCACAGATTTTATCCAGCAAATCGTTATTTACAAAAATTTAAAAAAGGAATAAATTTGAATTGTATTTTTGGTAACAAACAAGAGGAAACTGCCTTGCACTTATTTGGCACTGTACATACTCTGTTACGCTATGGTGTAAGGTTAAAAAATTTATCAACGAAAATATTCAGTGTTCAAAATCTCTTTCACTCTTGTGGGAAAACATACTTTTTGGCTTTACTGACTATTCTGATCAAGAAGAACAGTGCTTTTACCTAATAAATTTAATTATATTGTTAACCAAATTTTACATTCATAAGTGCAAATTTACCAATAAGAAACCAAACTTTATGATTTTGTTAACTGAGATATCTATATATATTGACAGTATCAGAGACTCTTTAAACAAGAAAGCTTTAAGAACTTTGCTTGTGAACTTTATTATGTATATTTTCTATGTTTTGAACTTTTATATTTACTTCCCCCTGGCACCCTGTTTTATTTGTTGTAATTTGTTCTCTTCTTTTTTTTCAATATATTTTTTCCACTTAATAAACTACTCTCAAACAAGATAATAATAAACCAACATAATGTTTCTTCCAACACACTATATGTTCTGTAAAAGTAATTTAATTTTAATTTCACACAATAATGGTAATGTGGTACAGTATATAATAATACTATAATAACATTTGAATAAAAAACAAATTCTCATGCTAAGTACACACAAACACCTTGACGCACCTAATATGATGTAATATAATTAAATTATTTAATTACTTAGATGATGTGTTAATACGAAAAATGACACGAATAATACAAACATATTATAATAAATGAAATATTTGGACATTTAACACGTATATGTAGGGTAAGTTTAAATGTGTAGTGTATAAAGCTAAGCTAGCAGGGTAATTGAGTAGATGAATGCTATGCTAATACGTAAGCTAACTAAAAAAACAGTAAGAACGAGAAATGCTTGATTTCACAACCTATAGCTTCAGTTATATACTAGTATATGAATCAAATAATTCAAACGACATTAATGGTCATTATAACGCATTTTAAACGATATAAACTATGACGTTATTTTGCAGGAATTGTAATCAGGGGCTAAAAATACTACCATTAAAAGTCCGCTGAACCAATGAGATCACTGCGGGGTCCTGAAGGAGACCCGATGTCTGGGGAGGCTCGATTTCTCATGACACCGGTTTGAGCTTGAACGTGCCCCAGTTCTTCCTCAAAACCGCACAGCAGAATAATAGTCCTCCTCAGCTGCAGTTGTAAGATTCTTAACGCGTTGCAAACACATTTATTCTTTTTCTGAACAAACAACCAGACTAATGGTGAAATTAAATGTAAATTAAATATAATTAGTTGTAAATCAAGTATTTTTACACACTAATACAAAAAGGAAAGAATAACACATCAACTTGGGTTTGGGTCTAATAGGCCTATCAATGTTCACGCAAGAACTGTCCTTCTGACTATCTGACATCCAAAGAACAACAGAGAGGTTAAAATGACATACTCTTCTGAGATAATGTAGGCCGTGTGTTTTATTAAAATGTATTATTATTGATATCTCCAAAGGAAGCACCGCAAACTGATGCACACCCGATTTTATGATTTTTATAAATGTAAGAACTTGCTGTCTCAGATTGTTCCTCACCAAACCCTACAGTAAACCTTCAGAATGCTTGGAAAAAATGGCACGAGTTGCATAGGATTATTTTACGACAGATTTGCATCTACGTAAAAAAGGGAAAGTCATTCTCTGACATTAGGCAAGTGTGAGCAGGACTCTGTGTGTGTGTGTGTGTGTGTGTGTGTGTTACGGTTGTTAGTAGAGGAGAGAGCACAGACATGGACTTCAACGCAGAATGGGTTTAATCACCAAAAACAGAGCTACTACACAACACTAAGCAAACAATAGAACGGACAACACGACAGACAGAACTGTCAGATGTGTTTTCATCTATTCCAGAGTCAAGACTTTCTTACAATATTAAGGTAGTTGATATTGTTATACACTTCTGTAACTAAAATAATGAATTATTTAAAGCAGTTGTAGTGTTTTCAGAGCTGTGATCTCACTGTTGAGGTTTAGAAACATGGGACTGTTGAGTGTGAGAACTCATCTCTGACCCAGTTTGCACTGATGATGGGTATGGATTCTTAGTCATTCTGATGTCACTTCCTCTTCTTTCTTTAGGTGCTGCATGACATCTTTTCAGTTAACAAGTCTAAACCAATAACTGCTCTTGTAACCCGGCTGTGACAGAAGGTGAAGTGTGTTCAAGTCATTATCAATGTGAATTTCTGAACTAACCAGAATAAAGTTATGTGAATTATTATGAACATGAATGAATCATTTGTTCATCCTCACATTACAAGCTCATGAATCACCATACTTGTAACAAACATCTCAGGAAAGGAGACACATTAAACAATTGTAGAGATTTTATTAAGCAAATTAGAAGCAATCATTCAAAAAATGACAAAAAGATGCTACAAACAGGAATGAAAAGACAAGATGAGAATCACCAAATCATCTTGATCACACAGAACAAACAGTCTGTCCATTACTGTATTTAGTATTTAAAGCAGTTTATATATGAACCACAAGAAAATGACATTCAACACTGTAGGGAAATATCCATCAAACCATATAAATGAACATAAATCTGGCCTTTTATTTCTAAAAGATATTTTAATCTAAACTTGATGGTGTCACTGTTTCTTCAGGGAGTTTTTTTCTCTGTTTTCTGAGAAGAAGAAAATCAAACAATGAACTCTGTGAGTTTTTGCTGTTTAAAATCTTGTTTCAGATTGTCTCCAAACTCAGCAGTATTTTATTGTAATATTGTAGGCATCTCTATTTGCTCTAGGTGCTGCGAGTCCTTCCTTCCTGCAAAATAAAAGCATCGACTGACCTCTCGTATGTGTTTTTACCATGATTGCAGATTGTTCCAGATCAGATGAGTGTGAATCATCAGATTGTGTGAAGCTCAAACTCACCAGCTCTTCTTGCACAGATGATCTGAAGAAGAATCACAGTAGGAGCAGCAAACACTGCCATCTCAACAATGATCACAATCACTGCAGGAAACGTGTGGAAGAAGAAGAGAAACCGTACATGACTGAAGTCAAGGGGATTAAACTATGAACAGTTATTGATGAAGCTGATAGTTTAATGGTGTAAAGCTGTCAGTAGAAATGAACGTGTCGTACCTCTGAATAATGATCCAGCAGTCACACTGACTTCAGTTTCTGATGCTGTGTCAGCTGGATCTGTGGATCACGTCTGTTAGTTCACTTCAACACATCATGACACATAGAAACATCATCATCATCATCATCATCACAGAAATGAAGAATATGTGCTGGACTCTTTGTGAACTTCCACTGTTCCTCGAGTCTGTCATCTATTATCATCTTATTTCAATCTCAAGCTGTCAGAAGGAAACGATGGCTGCCATTTACCAATATATATATATATTTGATGCTTTATTCATTCATAAATACAGTGTTCATGTTAATGAGGTTCAGCACACTTGCATTTCTAAGTTTGCATTACCATCGAAATGTGGAATATCTATGTATTGATGACATCTAAAACATACAACGATTCATGAATGAAGACATTCAAATGCACAAATATTGACGAATCCTTTGAGGTTTCAACACTGAATTCATAAAATTATCAGGATCAAACCAGTGAAGTGAGAGACTGATGATGTGTGACAGTGATCATGTGATCATGAACCTTGTGTAGGAGCTGCTGCTGTAGTTTGGCTTGATTTCTTCTCAGAGTTTGAGCTGCTGACTGGAATCAGTGTTGTTGAATCCACTGCAGAAGATGAATGTTCAGATGTTCATCTGTAGGACATTAACATCATATTTTACAGCAGTAATAGTTGTTTCTCACCTGAATACTTGACAGTGTATCTGACTGAGGTCTTGACTTCATTTCCTTGAGTAAGCTGACATCTCCACTCTCTGCTGTCATCTTCATTCAGGAGTGTTGTAGTCAGAGTGATGATACAGTGATCTGATGAGAATAATATCTGATATCTGGAGTCTGTCATCAGATTAACACCAGACTGATTCACCCACGACAGCTGAAGTTCATCAGAATGGACCCAATAATCACAGAAGACAGAATACAACTGACAGGAGAGAGTCACAGAGCGGCCTGGACTGATCTCAGTCTGTGAGGATGATGATGATGATGGAGACACTGAAACTGAACACAAGACACAAATCACAGACTCTTCAATCATCATCTGAGTTTAAAGGAAGAATCTGCCCTTTTTAAATTGACCACATAATCATAAAATTACCATGAAGAACATGCAGAGAAACACGTGCATCAGTTAATTGTTTTTGTTTATTCACATATTGTCTGCAGGTGTAAAATCCATAATCTTCTTCTGTGACGTTCTTGATGTTCAGAGAGCAGTCAGACCCCAGACTCAGTCTCTCATGTCTCTCTGTGTCTTTCTTCTTTATCCCTCTAACAATCAGTTCAGCTGCTGCTGAATGTCTGAAATAGGTCCATGTAGTTGATGTGCAGTCAGAAAGAGAGTTATTACAGGGCAGACAGACATTTTCACCAGAACTGATGAACACATGAGTCACATCCACTCCACTGGAATCTGAAATACAGTAAATTTGAGTGATCATTATGTTATATATTAATAAATTAAAACATACCAGCAGAAGAATCAAAGTTTTTTTTTCCTCATTAACACAAACATCACTCTCTCCAGAATGAAGTATTTTTCTTGATCAGACCTGTTGAAATCTCTTAATATGAAGATAATTGCTGATCATCAGATGTTTGAGTGACTCTATGTCCAGTATCAGGAATAATACAGTATGATCTGTATGTATCAATACACAACTCTGAGATCACAACGTGAATGTGTGCAAGAATAAACTGAGCATGTTCAAATCAACTCTTTCCAGACTAATTCTACTAAATGTCTTTAGAGAAAATCCAGATTTCTTTACCTGTGAGAAGTGAAGAGAGAATGATCAGTCCCAGCAGACACAGATCACACTTATCAGCCATTTTCTGTTTCTGTCAGTCTTCCTCTTCATTATATAGTTACACCTTTAGACACTACCAGTCCTTCCTGTGGTTGAGAACTTCCTCTGGGTCTGAACTGAGTGTTTAAATCCAGCTAGAGTTGATAGTGACACTGACTGTAGATTGGGCTCATATAGACAGTTTTTCCCTCTCATGTTACACAAGCTCTGTCCAGTCCACCTTCAACACTTTCACCTTCTTTATCCAGTGTAAAGAACTTCATTTCTGTATGTTCAACAAAACCACTGCCCAGTTACAAAATTATGAAACATTATGAAACAAATCTTGCTGGAAAGCTTCAAAACTTCATGAAGCTTCATCTCGCCACCGCTAGATTTGAGTAGTGCGCTTTTGATTTAAATGATGAACATTTCTCTTCTGACAGGAATGAAGACAAGGCTGTGAGGGATGAAGTACAGTGTGTTTAAAACTCTGTAAAAGTGCTCTGAAAGCAGAGATGGGCTAAAATACATCAAAAAGTATTTAGTTACACATTACAAATACTTACTCATCAAATTTATTTAATTAAAATACAAGTAATTTGAAAATACAAACAAAATTTACACGCAATCATTTGAAGTGCTCACTTTAACAATTAAATATAGATTGATGATCCTTATAAAGATATTAAAGTTATTCAGTCAGGAGCAGTGAGTGATTTTGTCTTTTTCTTTTGTTGTTTGATTAACATTAATGACAGACAGCAGCAGGTTTATTAGGCTGCTGTCACTTTAAGAACAAACGCACAGACCGAATATACTTATGATTACATTAATTTAAGACACGACCGACTGTGTTTTCAAATAATCAATGCTATTTTTTTATTACTTGACTTACCCGTCTGCTGATTATCAGCATGTGTAATATCTGATAAGCTTCAGACATGGCCTCCATCAAGCGTTAACGCCAACTCCCTGTGTGAATGCACAGTTACAGTTCCTCCTGAACCAAAACAATGAGCTTAAGCTGTGCTCACGCCCTATCTACCGTAATTATGAGATACTAGGAGCGGCCCGTGACTCGAATTTATGTGTTTCAGTGGCAACACTATCAACGCCGAAATGAATCTGCAGCAGTCAGGTTGTACAGGTCAGAGCTCTTTAAGTTGTTTAAGTTCATTATTATTTTAATGTTATGTGCTTTGAGACATGAGGTAGTTTAACGCCGTCTCTCGTGACGCTTTTGCTCCGTGCTGTGCGTTCATGTGTTCTGAAGGAGGCGTGGCTTTGGAGACGCTCTGAAGGGAGGGTGGGATCTTATGCTTTCAAAGCTAGCTCGCTATTGCCAGCCTCCCCGAAAATGACCTACCCTACCTTTAAGCCTGGCGCAAGAATAATTGCATAATTAAATTAAATATTGCACCTGTAAACTCAGACATCATTGGCCTATTCTAACCAACTATATGTTTGAATAAATGTTCAAATAATTCTGAAAGCACTGACACAGTGTTTCACATGCACATCAAAGAATAAAATGTGAGAATAAAATAACATATTTGAATGTATTTTTAGTATTTTAAATACAAAATACTTTCTCTCAAACTATTTAATTACAAATTACATTTGATTTATTCTTTAAGGAAAATACAAATTACAAAATACTCAAAAGTAATTAAATACATTTAATTAAAATACTGCCCATCTCTGACTGAAAGCTGACGTGATCTACAGCAGGACCTTCATTGCATCACCCTTACAAAAGATTACTGCAGTTTTACTGCTGTTGAACTTCAATGTACTGCAGTTGTACTGTGATTATACCTCATTATACTGCAAATCTATGGTTGTGCTTAATTGTACTGTAGTTGTACCTATATATACTGCAGTTCATTTTTGTAAGGTGTTTGTATTTTAGTGATGGAAGTGCAGGAAAGTGTCTGCGGTGCGACTGTGTGTTCATGTATGTTGATGTGTGTTTCAGGAAAGGCTCAGCGCTCTCTGCGGCCGCTCCATCTGACTCTTCACACATCCAGTGAAACAAAAGTCTATGCGGACCAAACTGAGAAACATTTTTCATTGCTTTCACACAAAATGCATTCAATGATCACATCTCCAAAAATCCATGAACACTTTTGTCATTTATATACAAAACACTATTTATTTGCAGCAGTCACAGACTGATACACTACAATACACAAACTCATTTCTGTTCTGGATGTGTAATCAGAGGAGAGAAGGTGAGGGTCACCAAACTCTTACTGTTATGTGGGAGATAATGTGGGATTCCAGCACTCTGCTGCAGTCACGGACTGATTCACTGCACTTTCCTTCATCATTATGTAATGCTCCCTGTTGTTAGTGTTTTTAGGTCAGTGTGTTATGAATGACATGTATGTTTTCTGAATGAGAATTGATGCCAGTGTTGCCAGCAGATGGCAGCCTTGTTCCTTAATGTCACCATAGACTCTGTCATTCTTGGACTCCATTTCCCAGAACACTCTGCTCATTTTCAGTTAACTGGGTACAGCTCTTTATTGTTTAATCATGTCTTCGGCTGAGTTCAAAACCACCTACCCAATGGCTGTGTCCAAAATCGCCCCTTATACCCTTAAATAGGGCACTATTGAATGAATTCCCGCGTCTCGCCAGGAGATGGCGCCTGCAGCTGAATCAATTTATTCATTTCCAAACTGCGCTGGTCCAACATAGTATTCCTTTTTAAATTGATCAGTAAATCGTTTAATTAAGGTTTGTACATGCTAGTTTCCACAGCAGAGTTCAACATAAATATTCATTACTATTGGAAACTATTACTATGTGAAAATGGCAGCCCGTCCGGCACACTCAGGGTGCTTCTCAATTCTTATTTGTGCATCCTCGTTTCCTCTTCTCGCTTCCTTTCCTCACATCTTAGCTCCACCTCTTCAGGATGGAAGGACAAGAAAACAGTCCCAATCATATTAATGTTTTGCCTTACTTTTTGAGCGCTCACGCTGAAGCTATAGATGATCATCAGCTCTGCGGGTTATTTACCTCAAACACATCCTTTATGAAATTAATCAGATATAATATTAAATTTATGAGGTATAAATGAGTTTTATCTGCACAAAATGACGTGAATGCACAAGTGAAGCTTGAACTAACTTATGTAATCAATGTTTAACTCCTGTAGACGCGCTCTTCCCACAACAACACGTTGAAACAACAGAGAATTCACAACGTTTTATTACAATAGTGTTCTCGTTATAATGTTATGTAAATGACAGTCCCAGCAGTTATTAATGTTGTGCATTGCTGTTTGGCTGCTAGTGGTGTGGTCCCTTCTGACTGAAGCCAACAATTCCACCGATCTAACTCCTTTTGGATCAAATAAATTTGTAGTTCTGACGACTGTTAAAACAGCTAACAGCACCACTTATCCCAGATATTTTGTAAACTTGTTGTGAACCTTCTGAGAGTGTTTCGTTGGCCTTCCTCTGGTAGTTGTAGCTGCTGTCACCATAGATTTAAACAGGTCGCGCAGCTATGACCGGACACAAATATGGCGGCGATAAAATACAGTGACGTCACATGAAACCCGTGGATATTCAAACTGTATTTTCAGCGCAGTTTAGGATTTGAGGTGTTCGTCTTGGCTGATGGAGCGACACAAAAGGCTGAACTCTCTGGCAGATAGGTTCAGTTCTTTGATTCAAAACAGACTTGCAGAAGGACATTCTGCAGATCCAGGTCTAATGCGGGAAATGAAGTATACCCGGGCCTTAACCGCTCCAAATTGTAGTGGACTGGAGCTGACGGCTCACATCGGGAAAATATTAATAACTGAAATAACTGAGGATGTCCCAAAGGGGTCAGGGCACACCTGCGACATAACGACCACCGAGAGTGTGCGCCTGGCAAGAATAAGAATGGGTTTGATTCAAAATGGGAATGACACAATATATATGCCAAGGCGTAAGTGCATACAGTATTTTAAAGGAAAATTTCACATAATTTGAACATGACAAGATTATGTTTTAAAGGTACAGTAAGCGATTTCTGAAAAAAAGCTGTTGAAAATAGATCGGACTGAGCACCACAACAAACTTGTAGCCAATCAGCAGTAAGGGGCATGTCCTCTCATGATGAGGGAGAAAAGAGAGTGAGCAAGAGGATCAGTTGAAGATAAGCCTAGAAAAAGAGATGGCTGCGAGGTAGGGGTGTGACGAGATTTCGTGCCACGAGATCTCACGAGATTAAAACGTGATGAGATTTCTCAGAGGTGAAAAGCTGTCTCATGAGTGATATTGCCATGGCAGAGTGTGAGGGTGAAATTAGGATAGAATATGCCACCGCTACATTTACATTACGTCTCCACTGTCGTTTTGGTTTTATAGACATAAAAACCATTTAATTCAGCTGGATAACAGTCGCCGCCGATCCCTATTCACAGAGTACACGCCATCGCAAAATCGGAAGTAAACACAAGCGCTCATTAAAGCATGATTTCAATACCCCACGTTTTGAAAGCGGCTCCCTGTTGCATGCAAATATATCCCAATATGAAAGCTATCTCAGGCTGGGCTGTGTAGTTGTAATCATCTCTTAGCTCTGTATAATGATAATTCATACTCAGAAAGTAGAACTGAAATGACATTTATTACTAGGGGTAGGAATCGGAGGGTACCTCACGATACGATACGATCACGATAAATAGCTCACGATAATGATATTAATGCACAGATCTGATCTTTTGACCGTATCCGTTTTTTTGGCCATTGTGTTTACATTTACTTTAGACGCGACTGGTATCCGATATCCGTGTTTACATTACTTCCTGCCCCAAAATGATTGTCATTGATAGTTTTACATGCACATAGCAGACCCTCGGGTTTTGAATGGCCGTGCTATTAAAATTATTTATATATTTAATGTCGAGTGGCCATGATTACCTGAATGGATAAGTTAACAGCTGTCAGTGTCATGGATGTATTGCAACGCGATATGTATCGGATTTAAAACCACATTTGGAAGCGGCTCATATCGGATGCGAAAAAATCAGATCTCGTGTGGATTTTTGTTTACACGTGTGCATCTAATTCCGATCTGTGTCAGATGTGAGCAAAAGATTGGATTTTTTTGTGCCAGTGTAAACGCAGCCAAAACAATGATCTTCTATGACAATATACAAATCCTCTTCACTCACCTTCTTGAAGAAATATGGAATAAAACAACTTTTGCTTATTACAATTGCATTCATAAAAATATATGAGCGTGGAAACTAAAAACAAACAAACCAACCTCCTCTTTCTCCTCGTGTATGCAGGGCCGTCATCATCCTCTTCCTCAGCTCTTTGTTTGCAGATCGGAGTGTTGCTCGTCAAAGTTTAGCGCAGCGTAAACACTCGAGATCCACATAACAATGCTTAGATCAAAGATGAAGAAGATTTCATCCGTTTATTAGCTGTAGGTGGCATACCGAAACTTTGCAGACAAGCCAAGAAAGCGTTCACGGCAGTCACATGAAAGTTCCTTTATAAGCGTCTGCTAAGTAAAATACTACAAGTGTAAATGTGCGTCGATGCTTACCAGAGCCGTTTTGTCGAAATGACCTCAAACATTAATATCTCTTGGTAATCCATTGTTTTGCTCGCGTCCGCTCCAAACCGCACAAACATGGCGGATATCACCACAGGTACGAGACCCCTCCCACCGCCGCGCGCGTGAAGATGAATGAATCACCTGAGCGCGCAGTGAAGCGTGCTACATTAGAGAATGTTCTGTCTTATATGGCACTTTTATTAAATTAGGTTTTTCCGCAGATATGTTGTTTTTGACAAATTCGCTACATTAAAAGTGTAACCTTAATTTATATCAGGTACTACCAGGAAACGAAGTCAATTTTAAGACAATTTTAATTATTGCTTATGTAACCATCTGTGAGTGAACATAAGCTGAGTCATTGCCAGAAGTGGCACAGATCTCTATAGCCAGAGTTGGGCCAGTTATGGTGAACAGAAATTGGCCCAGTGCTTTACAGCCGTAACAAATATACATGTGCCAGAGCGAGCTGTGGGCCACAATCGGCCCGGTTAACACGCGCCGATGCCGAGTCTGAGCCGCGGGGCAGCCGAGCTCGGGCCGATCACTACATGCTATCTGGGACTGTACTCATATGAACTGTTTTAAATATGTTTTTAGTACCTTTATGGATCTTGAGAGGTGACGGTGACATTGCTGGCAATGGAGGCCTCACTGAGCCATCGGATTTCATCAAAAATATCTTAATTTGTGTTCTGAAGATGAACGAAGGTCTTACAGGTGTGGAACGACATGAGGGTGAGTAATAAATGACATTATTTTCATTTTTGGGTGAACTAACCCTTTAAGCATTTTAGAAACATGTTAATTGACTGTATATTGGTTGTTTGCACATGACGTCATTGCTGTGGCATGAAATGAGACTGAAAGGCATGAAGTGATTTTTCTATATAGGAATCACTAACACAAACTCAAAAATCCTATGTTTTGTGTCGTTTAAACCACAAGGTTTCATAGTTTAAGTAACTTTTATCGTTTTTTTAATTTTAAAAGTTGTCGCCTTTAATAGCGTTTTGCGTCTGCTGTAGTTTTAATGTTGTCATTGTAAATATTCACTTTCCCATATGGCCACGGAGGAGAATCGGAGGGGCATTCAGCGGACAGACGCCCTTTTTTAGTCTATGACAGACACCGACACACTGTATTTTTATTTTTTTTGTATTGATTTCAACAAATGACAACCAAATTCAGACCCATAAAGCTTGTGAACAGTTGTGAAGTGGCTGTCTGCGAGTTATACTCATTCACAAGCTGACTTGCAAATGTAGCCTAATGTTAATTATTAAACCAAACGAAATACAAAACTTTCAAAAACACTATGTGGTTATTTTATTGAGTGATAAGCAGTGGGTTCAATCAGTGACATTATTAGATTTGATATACGGCGTCTCCCCGTTACCTCCTCAACCTGCTTTAGTGTTTTTACACGTAGAAAAGGTGAAAATTGTATTACACTGTCCAGTTTTTTCCCTGAACGATGATGTGAGCTCCTGTTGCAATTCTCGATTCAGCTTAATTGACCTACAATGGCGACATTTTTCACAATCACAACAGAAAATCAAAATACTGCCCTAACATCACTAGCAGAAAGGCAGCGCGATATAAACAAACCAGACTAGAACTGAACATGGCGTGACGGCAGCTTCACATTCTCTAAATCTACCTCCTCGATGGCAGTCAAGTCTTTCAGTTCAGTAGAAAAGTCGCTCCTTTTCATAACACAAAGATCACGTCCAACATATGTTGTGATTTTCTGTTTATACCTTTCTACACCAGCACAGTACAGACTTTTCTCCATCTCTTCCATTCTAATTTTCACTGCTTGCCCTCCACCTGAATTTCGCATGTCACCAGAACCACGTGATTGCAAACAACCTATTGTGTGAAAACAACATGAATTGTGTTAATGGTATGATCACAACAGACGGATGAGGTGCTAATTGTGTTTAGAGTTTTGAAAATGTGACTACAGATTGGACAAAAGGATGTTAGTGTAACAGATCCGATTCTGTACATAAGAAAATCCACTCTGGAGACAACAGGCCAGCTCCAAAACAGCATTTATTCACCTGAAACACATGGGACACTTGATAAGAGAAACATCCGTTGCACTAACTTCTTCCGTTAAACGCAACTATGGCTGGAAGGAGAGAGAGAAAATATGTGCGTCCTGCCTCATCAGCGTCCGCTCGCGGTCTGAGGCTAATGTTATAACAATTTATGTTTAACATTGTGTAATACATTTAAACCCATAAAACAAGGAAATTAAAATAAAGTGACTGATTATATATCACTGTGTCAATTGTTGTCTCCATTTGTATTATTAACAATGAATGATGCATAAAATTAATGTAAACATTCTCCCAAAGCATCATACACATTCACAATGACAGTAAAAAGAAAAAGTGAAATCAGTGCATTATACAAATGCAAAGCAATTAAATGCATTATAGAAAAGGGGGATAGAAAAATAGTATTGATAATATATTCAAATTTAGTCCATAACATTATAAACCAAATTACACATATTCTATAATTTTATACAATGAGTTAAGGAACTGAACATACCTGAAACACATGGGACACTTGATAAGAGAAACGTTGCGCGAACTTCTTCCGTTAAACGCTGTGCACAAACCATGCGTTAATTAGCTCCACGTGCGTCACACAAGAGTTGCATAAAACTCGCATAAATTTACCAATACACAAAAATACATTTGTATACTTGACTCAGAACACATTTCGTTTTATATTTCATGAACTTTGACCAAATAAATAACTTTACAGAGAGAAAATATGTGCGTCCAACCTCATCAGCGTCCACTCGCGGTCTGAGGCTTACGCAACTCACGCACTCCCAAAAAGGAATAGTGCGCAACACAGACAAGCATCCCATTCGAACAAACACTACAATCAATGGTTCCCACTCACAACATAACATGACCTGTGCAGGAATCCAACACTCAGTGATATTAATTGACTTAAAATACCTAGAAAAATAGTTTTGGGAAGTTCGCTCCACAAAAATAAAATATGATAAAATAAAATAATCTCTTCCCAACAGGCTACATTAGCAATTGTAAAAAACTGTAACAAACTACTTCCAAACAGTTCAGTTTACTGAGAACACAGATTTCAGAATAAAAAACTGCTAAGAATTAGTGTGTTTGCTGACATCTGACTGTCACTGACTCTTGAAAAGTAATTTCACTTCCTTTATTTCAGAGAAAGGAAGTGAAAGAAATTTCAGAGCTGCTGTTCAACACAACAGTTCAGAAGAGAAGAAAGAAAAGTCTACAAATATTGTTTGAGGTGAGTGTTTCATCTTCCTTTAGTTGTTCTCATCTATTTTCAAAAACAGAGTCCATAAATACATACAATATTTTAACTTTTGAATGCAGATCTGTGAAATGTGAGATGGGAAAAGTAGGGGTGAATAATAATAATTTATGATTAACTGACACATAATCTGTGCTTTCACACATCTGAAGCTTAGAGACGTTTATCTGAACTAACCCTCTTCTCTGAGATACAAACCTGCTTTCTGAAAGGTGTGTGTGTGTGTGTGTGTGTTTTAAAAACAGTGACAGAAAGAGCAGCATATTGACTCTCTCTGGTTTGAGGCTGTGTAACACTCTTCTGTCTGATAACAGATCCGTTTCCTCCATTGAGATGTGTAAATCTCACTTAAAAACATACTTATTTTCTATGGCTTTTAATTGTTGGTGTCTTTGGGGCTGTATTTTGTTTTATGTTTATGATGTATATATTTGATGTTTTATGGTCTTTTTACTGACTGTAGAGTCTTTGGTCTATAGTGTAGTTGTAAAGCGCTCTGTAAATAAACTAGACTCGACACTCGAGACTTGAGGCATGACCAGTGACTATATTACCTGCTGAACCTGGTAAAGTTAACCTGGAGCTGTTTCCAGCAGGCCGGAGATCCTCTTCTCCATCAGCTCTGCTGGAATCAAGTGTCTGTTCAAATGAGGAAGATCTTCTGGAGACACAGAGGAAATCTTGAAATAGCTGAAAGTGTCTTTCACAATCCAAGTGCTGTTTTCTCTTGCAGCTTCTTCTGTGTCTGTCATCATTGGTGTTTCGATGGCTGGGATGTTGTCTGGACTGATGTAGTTTGTCAAAACAGCTTCACAGTGATAAAAACAGGATCAGTCATGGAAACAGCTGTGGAGACGGTTCAGATTCTGCTGTAAAGCGGCTCTGAAAGACAGTAGTGTTGTTATGTAGCTCAATCAGTTCAGTGTTGATTCAGATGAACTATAAATCATATTTCATTTATTATCACAATTTCTTCTCTTCTCAATTTTTAAGCATAATCGTGTGTGATATTTTCCTGCTGGTTATTTATCCTGAAAACATTTCATTTTACTTTGGATTTTGCGTTATCTTGCATTGATATCAAGCCTCCACAATCTTTCATGGTTTGTGTTGTCAGATTTCATATATTGTGTCAGATCTGTGAGTTGATGAATGTGTGTCTGTGTGGATCTGTTGTATGCTTGAGATTTTCACTTCATAGTTTCAAACCAAATGTAAAAAGAATAGATGAAAAGCTGAATGAAGATCAAATTCACATCAGTACAGCAGGTGTCGCTGACAACCAGTTTACTCCCATACTGGACTGTTGAAGTGACAGCTTTAACATGTGAGATAATGAGCATTTATTTTTAAATCAAACCCAGATGGGATGATTAACACAATTAAAGTCATCTGCACTTTTTACAGTTTTTACTATCTTTAGGACATGTTTCTCAATACACTTTTTTAAAACTCTTTACTCAACTCTCCTCATCAGCTTTCAGATAACTTCATGTTCAAAATGCACTACTACTAAACTACCAAACACTTCTACAGTTTGAAATCAATTCATTCTTCCAGAACACTAGCAAAGATGGTCACCCAACAAACACACTTTTCCATATAAAGTATTCGACTTTGGACACATCCCTAATATGTAGTTGCAAATCCACTTTAAAGGGATAGTTCACCCAAAAATGAAAATTTGATGTTTATCTGCTTACCCCCAGGGCATCCAAATGTAGGTGACTTTGTTTCTTCAGTAGAACACAAATGATGATTTTTAACTCCAACCGTTGCAGTCTGTCAGTCGTATAATGCATGTCAATGGGAACACAATCTATAAGAGTCAAAAAAACATGCACAGACAAATCCAAATTAAACCCTGTGGCTCGTGACGACACATTGATGTCCTAAGACACGAAACGATCGGTTTGTGCGAGAAACCGAACAGTATTTATATCATTTTTTACCTCTAAAACACAACTATGTCCAACAGCGTTCAGTATCCGGTTAGTGAGGTCTGAACGCGTTCTGGTGACGGAAGTGATCTCTCGCGCTTATACTTCAATGAGTGCGAGACATCACTTCCGCTGTCAGAGCACGATCAGACCTCACCAACCGGATGTGCAAGGCAGTTGGACAAAGTGGTGTTTTAGAGGTAAAAAATTATATAAATACTGTTCGGTTTCTCGCACAAACCGATCGTTTCATGTCTTAGGACATCAATGTGTCGTCACGAGCCGCATTTGGATTTGTCTGTGCATGTTTTTTTGAATCTTATAGATTGTGTTCACATTGACATGTAAAATGATACGTTTAATTATTTCAGCTGCTGTGAGAAAAGGCTATAAATGATCCGCTACAAGCAGCATCCTCACATGATATAGCCTACTAGCTGGGACTCCTTCCTTTCTGTTTACAGACGTGACATAATGACACAAAGACGAACTGCTGTATGCTCGAATTTCACGCAGAAACCTACCAGTACCGCTCTTATTATAAAATATTATTACAAGCTTACCGTTGTGAAACAAGCTAAGGTAAGGAGATTTTGAACACTGGCTGGTTATGTACTTGCTCAAAAATTGATTTTGGATCATTTTTAACCAAAAAAAGTTACAGACTGCAGCTTTAAGTAAAATTTACCTTGATCTTCAAATTCAAAAGTTTTCACCCCCGGCTCTTAATGCATCATGTTTCCTTCTGGAGCATCAGTGAATGTTTGAACCTTTTAATAGTTGTGTTTGAGTCCCTCAGTTGTCCTCAGTGTGAAAAGATGGATCTCAAAATCATACTGTCACTGCTGGAAAGGGTTCAAATATGCAAAAAATCCTTGAAAACTGAAGAATCTGCAGGATCTGGAGGATTTTTCTGAAGAACAGAGCTCAGTTTAACTGCTCAGACCAAACAAGGGACTCATGAACAACCATCACAAAACAAAAAAACAGTCGTAGATCATCAGGTAACTGACATCAAGGAGAATGAGAAAAACCCTCTCCTTGATGTGCCAGTCTCACCTTTGTAACATCTATAGAGACAGTGCTCCCCCCGTGAGAGGTTTTTAGTAAGCGCCTACATCAGGCATAGGGGTAGTTGAGCTGTAGCTGCCCTGTGGCTTCCTAAAAGTTGAGTTGTATGTAGTGAGGAGGATGAATAGTTATTCTAAATGAAAACCCCTGTGTTTGCCCCCTCTAATGATAGTGGTAAGCCAGGGTATAACGTATAAAAATGGTCTCCAGTAGCCAGTATTCCAGAATAGCTGTGTCAAGCTAAATAAGCTGACATAGCGAAACCATAGAGCTCTACACCGCAGGTGGCCAAGGCTGGACCCATAAGGATGGGAGGAAGGTTGAAAATGGCTGGGACATTCCTTGTCAAGGGGCATATGAACTTGGGTAATGGTAGAGGGAATATTACCACTTGACGGCCTGTATGACTGATGCTTCTGACTCCGGCTAAACAAGTCTGTAGAGTCAGTAATGCTATGCCCATTGTGGTTGTGCATAAGCACAGCTAATGAGGCAGGCATTCCCTCAGCATGGTTGGAGTGGGTATTTCTTATCATGCGCTCTTCACTCTTTGAGAGAGAAACTATCACTCAACAGCTTCATGTGTCTGCAGACAGTTTTGATGTAATACTGTGTCTATATGGTAAACTCTATGAAAGACATTTAATAAAATGGCAAGTTCACTGTAAGTATTGAACACAACAGAGTTATAGAAATATATACAGCTCCCAAATATTGGCATCTCCACCCTGTCTCCTCCCCGAAATCACCATATATGGAGCTTACAACACCTAGTTTTACTAGGCATAACCTCATCTGCATATCATTTCCATGCATATTCCCATCCACATGACACCATGGTTAACACCGTCAAAGGTACAAGACATTGGAAAATATTAGATATGGACTATAAATGCCATTTGTGCAATACACTACAATGATAAAAATCATCCAATATCCTCTTTGTTTTAGAATAAATATATCAAAATATCCATAAAATTGTATAAAATACTTAAGATAAAGGTTTTAGAATAGAGTTGCTTCATTCATTTCCACTGGCCAAATAGTATTTTAATTGTTTTAAACAATTCAAATCAAATTTATGCAGTTTTGCTGATAAGGTGAACATATCTTTTAGGAAGTTTATAGGCTATTTTTAGTGGAAACAGATCGGCCTACTTATTTATTGCAGTGTAAATACAATTGTCTGTCTCGGTGCGTCACTGACAAAGTATTTTAAAAAGGAAACGTGCAAATCTTACCGTTTTCCTCAAATTATATCCTTCAAATACAGTGATGATTGTTTGAAGATCCTTCACACGACATCAACACCACCGTGCAGCTGCGGTTGTACAGTAAGCTATTATCATTGGACCTATTCAATCTGTCACTCGAAGTTAAGTGTGCATCACTGATCGTCGTTCTCGCTAAAATATTTTGTCATAACATCTGCAGTTTAGTTTAAAGAGGAATTATTGTGCTCCTAGCGCTCCTCGCTGTCATTAAAACAGCGTGTCACAGGAAAAGTGATCGAAAGTAGCACATCTACTATCTAAATTCATATCATTTTTGTTTAACTTCTGCGTAATGACTGTGTAATGTAATTTCAGTGCTTATCGCCATTAGTGAAAGTGTAATATTAATGTAAATGTGTATATCAAAATGAAAACGTGAGTTTCCACGCGAGTTTAAATCATTCTTTTATTTATTTAAACTGTGATTGTGAACATGCACTGTATTTATGATTATGACTCGTAATGAGGATTTAAAGTGGTTTTCCTTCATCTGCCGTCAGTCCCTCAGCTCACCATCGGTGTCGCCAAACTGCTCTGTCTCCAAAATGTTCGTACGCATGGGTCAGAGTATGCGTGGAAGTGCGCAAATTTTCCCGTCAAGTTTGTTTTTATAAATCATAACTTATGCGTCGGAAGTGGCGTACGCACTTTCAGGGCCTGTTTTGTGCGTACGCAGTTTTATAAATGAGGCCCCAAGTCTACTCTACAGAAACCTAGTCTTGGCCAACAACCTGTCTGATAACAGAGTCTCCAATCACATTTCTTCAGAGAAGATATCCAGTAAGAGTGACTGCAAAAGAGGCAGTAACTAACTGACAAACTGCAAGTAACTGAAGTCTAACGCAGCTGCAGAATCACACAGATGCAGTTACTCGTATGTCCACTAGAGGACTGCAATGATGTTGTTGATGTGACAGTGCATATTATTACTAGTACAGGTAATGGTTACCACTAATGCAACATGGGATAATGTCTTTGTCAATGAAACAGAAGGCAGGTACTTAATAAAACACACAATTGAACATTTCTTCAGGGAAAAGAGTCATTTGTTTACTTTGATCCCAGCAAGTGATTGTCCTCAAAGAACTGAATATTCAAACATATTAATAAACGAACCCTGAAAGATGTTGAGCCAGTTTACTGCAGTAAACACAGAAAGACAAGAGAGTGAACAATACTTTATATCATGATACTGAGATATCTCTCTTTATCTCTCTTCACTGTCTATGGGTCACTGCTCACCAGTGCTGTCAAACCCCTCCCTCTGAAAATCTCTAGGACCACCCTCAAAACTCTCCATTTTTCACAAAAAGTCACCAAATATGAAAATAAAGTATAAACAGGTCTGCATATGTGTATAAAAAAATCCCCATTTTAGGGACACCCATTAATGACAACTCAACAGCTCAACAATAAAGTGTGTGAACTTGAACCCATCTTATTTTATATTATTTTACATTTGATTAATTATTTCTAAACAAAAAACTCCTTCAGGAGTGTGTATTAAGTTGTCACTCTGTAAACAATTTAACTCTTTTCTAAGACTCTTTTTTTTAATGTCATAAATATCATTTCATGTTCTTATATATTCTTTTATCATTTGTTGATAATAACAAACTTTTTTAAACATTTAAATGCTGTATATAGGCAACATTGCGCGCAATATAATAGGCTATAATATATTAATATAATAATTTCTTAATTCCTCCCCTATTTTGTCATTCTTAATTAAAAATAAATATTATTATAGACTATCCATTTCTGATAATCCCAGTTCACTATGGTTACGCAGGTTGTTTTTAACTCGTGGCCACGATAAAATATGTCGTTCCCTGAACACAGGATCTCGAAGCCACGACTTTACATCGACTTTACATTGACTTATTATCACGTCCCCTACATGTTAATATGTTGTGGCTATGACAAAACTAAGTGAACCGCTCATGTCCCTTCCTGGTCACCGTACATATTATCTCAATATGAAACAAAAACTCAAACAGGGCATTTTTGCCCTGATATGTTGAATTTTAGGGACTTTCTGACTGCATTCTGTTGCCATCGTGTGGAGAGTTGTTGCTCATCATATTCATCATTACTCAACTGTATGAAATGTCATATGACATACATAGGTCTGGGGCGGGGCACGTACGTTAAATGTGTTTTATGAATTATAAAAATAATAAATAATATTATAATCTATTAATGATGTCTAATATTGTCTTTCAATATAATAATTATCTGTCTGCCAAGCTGTATATTTCAAGAGCCTCTTCATGCGTAGTGCTGTGTCTGTTTGTTCAGTGCACAGGGTTGAGCGTGAACGTGAGATTACAGCAGGGTGTGGCCAACCAGTGCAAGAGTTTCATTGCCCAAAATAAAAAAAATCGACAAATTTATTTAAACAGCCAAAATAGCTCCTTGTCGCAAAACATTAATAAAAGTTGCAGGAACAATGAGAAAGTAGCTAAATTTGGCAACAAAATCCCCAAATTGGCAACACTGCTGCTCGCATCAATTTCAGGGCGTTGACATTTACATTCCCCTTCAGAAGCCTGGTTTTCTGTTATCCACTAAATGAAAACTACCAGGTTTCAGGGGCCCTACGTGGACTAACGAAGTTACACTACACTTAACTTCTAAACCTTAGGGCTGTCAAAGTGGCTAAAAAACTTATTAAATATTATTCAAATTATATTCTAATTCTAAACAAATTGAGGTAACAAAAGTGCATGTAGATAAGTGGAAGTGCATACTATCAGAAAACAAATGCAAACAGACAGCGTTATGTATTATGTTAACACAAAATAGCAAACTGTCACTCCGAAACTATTCACTCATTCAGCCATATAGGCTATGTGTCAGGCTGTGTTCTCGAAGGAAGACGAAGAAGAACAATCAAAAATCCAAGTTTAATCCAAACAGGCAGACAGGCAGATACAACACAACGTAGAAAGACGGTGAACGGACAATGAACAGAACTGAACAGGAGCTTACATACACAAAGGAAGATTAACTAATGACGTGCAGCTGTGATGGTGGTTAGTGTCCATTGTAACTGATGAGTGGCGGGAACTTAGAACAAGGGAGCACATGTGATGAGAAACCAAAACAAACAGAACATGAGGGTGACTGTGACACTATGCACAGGAAACAGAAATGATTAGTTCACCTATCGAGTCCCTACACCGGTCCGAGTCTTTCAGTCTTTTGTCATGGTTTAGGCACGGAGTGACCCTCACAGAACTGCTCTTCTAGGCACCAGCTTGTCAATAAAAACAAGTCATTCCATCATCCAGGGTGCCAGTTGTTCATCTTTCACCAATACTGATCTGCAACAAGAATACCAGCACACATACAGATACAAAGGATGCGTAGCTTCTCAAGGGGTTGAAGTTGGTTGAGCAGGATATTTCCCCAAAACATATAGATAAGTTTGGAGGTAAAGACAATATTCATCATTATTCTCTAGTGTTTGAAGATGAAAAGGAAAATAAATGTAAAATCTCATAAGCTTGAAGAAGTTTTTAAAAATCATGTAATGTGTAGAAGGATAATGATTCTTCACATTCTCCACCCCCTTCACATTTAATAACTCATATGTGTTTTATAATTGCTGCATGCTGCTGCTATATTTTATTTACCTTTTTTTTCCTTTTTCTTTTTTTTTTTTTTGGAAGCGCCTTGTTTATTTTTGGAAAGTGTCTGGTAACAGTGGAGCAATTCAAATGCTTTTTCTTCGTGTCCAACAGCAGTGAGTCGTGAAGGACAATGGCATCTGTTGATCAGCATTGTGACACACGAGATGAGCTGAGAGAAGACAAGCTGAAACACAAGGAAGGTAATAAAGAAAAGAATAGCAGTAATGTTAACGTTGTCATTTAGGAAATGTAATTAACCTCTTTATTCCAGTCCAGATGAGCAGCAGGACTCACACTGGAGTCAGTGTTGATCTGAATGCTCAGACGGGAGCAGCTGTAAATGCTCCTGTACTCACTGGAAACACCTTCACAGCCCCAGTGAACATCTACAACACTGCAGGAAACGGTACTATCACTACAGCTGTGCTTACTGAGACACATTAGCAGTCAGTTAATAGCTTGATCAGTGAAATAATGCTCAGTGACTGTGAAGCCTTTTCCTGTAAAGCTCATGTAAGAATTAGATTTCTCTTACTCTTCAGTCAAGATTCAGTCCCTCTCAGTTATAAATGGTTGGCGGCTGTGGGAAGAATCATCACATGAACAGAGTTATGTCACAAATCTTCAATCTTTATTGAGCAGTTTACACAATTTATACTTTCCATAGAAAAAGTATTTGTAAAATGAATAATTTCCTAGTCCTAAATTACAAATATGGAATATAACCTTGAACAAAGAAAAACAGGAACAAGGTGGCTAGAAATAAGAGGAAAAGAAACATATCACTTGAAAAACAACTCCTTATAAGGTAGCTATGGAAAAATACAAAAGAGGCTATGTGACATTTCTTCACTCATGCATATTCTCTATGGTGACTGAACATAAAAGAAGTGAATGGTGACTTATTCAGGAAGAGAATAAAAGGACTGTAAGGAAATCTCACAGTTCATTTTAAGGTCACAGGCAGACATACTTTAGCTACAGTATTTTCTTTTGTGTATCTGTAAAAAAAATATATATATATATTTTTTATTTCCCTCCTTTTCTTTCTCCTCACAGAGCCACAAAATATTACAGAGACAGCAGAGAAACACAGAGAAGAGCAAGGTACCATCTTAACAGTCATAAGGCTAGTTCACACTGCACCATCAGATGTCGACCAACACCGATAGATAGATATTATCAGATAAGTCTTTTCCCTGTCGGTATCTGTTAGTGTTAGTTGGTGTTTGTTCTTACCTGCAGAACATGTTCATTCACTGTCAGGAGCAGGAATGAGATCTGGTGATTGATCAGCATCAGTCGGTACAGTGTGAACTAAAGTGTTTCAGAAGTGATTTAAACATGTCAGATGTATTTTGAATTTGGACACTTGTCCAGGGGCCTAATGTACAGAAAGTGTTTTATCCTAAATGTCTGTGTACATACAAAACTTATTCTCTTGATAATTCAGAGTCAGTGTAAGATTATTTATGACTTTTAAAATCTAAACGCTGCCATGCAGTGGTTGGACAGGTCAGGTTGGGCATTATTAATATTGGAACAAAGGTTAACTGTGAGAGGTGATGTACTGTATCACCAGAACTAACCAGACAGCACCACTGACCTTTTCAACAACCACATACTCCATTCAACCACCGGATGTGACTGGCAATGACCATGACAGTATACCTTAAATACAAGAACTAGAGCATTCACTGCCACCTGTTCCTCGAACCCTATCCTCTGTACTGAGTTTACAAATTGAAAAAAGTGTATATGCCTGGATGACATTTCTGATTTGAATGCTTAAGGGTATTCCCTTCCTTGAGTGTAATATATTTATCAAAATGTAGTGAATTAAATGGAAGATCTGAGGCCTCTGAGCTGTAATAATTTCAACAGTAATTTAATTACATTATGTTGAATGAATTCTGATCAGTTCATGCTGATGTGAAAGCTTTGACATGTTTCTTTTTTTAATAAAATATGTTTTTGCTTTCCCTAATGTTTTATTTACTTACACCAATCTTTTATAACAGAGGATTTGATTCTGAAAAAATTCTTGAGAACTCACAAAACAGACATGAAGAAGAAAGCAGAGCGTATTTTTGAAGGCAAGAAAGAAAATGAAGCACATCTCAAGGCTGTTTACACAGAACTGTTCATCACAGAGGGAGATATGAACGATGTCAATCAGGAACATGAGATTCTGAAGATTGATGATGCTTTCAAGAACAAAAAAACACAGGACAAACCAATCAAATGCAATGATATATTTACTGAACTGAGGAAAAACAATGAGGAAAAGATTGTGCTGACCAAGGGAGTCGCTGGCATTGGAAAAACTGTCTCTGTGCACAAGTTCATCCTGGACTGGGCAGAGGAAACAGCCAATCAGGATATACAATGTGTGTTCCTGCTTCCATTCCGAGATATTAACAGCATTAAAGACAGAGAGTTCAATCTCCATGAGTTTCTGCTGAAAGTTTATCCTCAATTGAAGGACCTGGAAAAATCAAAGTTATATAAGGAATGTAAACTTGCATTTATATTTGATGGACTTGATGAGAGTCGCCTGCCTTTGAATTTTGAAAGCGGAATATTGAACAATGTTGAGGAAAGATCATCTGTAGACGTGCTGTTCACAAGTCTGGTCAAAGGGATTCTGCTTCCATCAGCTCTCGTCTGGGTGACCTCACGACCAGCAGCAGCCAATCAGATCCCTCCTGAGTATGTGGGTTTGTTCACAGAGGTGCAAGGATTCACTGACCAACAGAAGGAAGAGTACTTCAGAAAGAGAATCACAGATGAGACTCGGGCCTCCAGAATCATCTCTCACATTAAGACGTCTCGTAGTCTCTACATCATGTGTCACATTCCTGTTTTTTGCTGGATCACTGCCACAGTACTTCAGAATATTCTCAAGAACAACACTGAGAACATCAGCACAACGCTCACTGAAATGTACATTCACTTCCTGCTGATACAGATGAACATGAAGAGCCAGAAATATGACAGAAAAACAGAGAGACAACGTACAAAGCTCTTACAGTCAAATAAAGAAATGATTTTGAAGTTAGCCAAGCTAGCGTTTGAACAGTTGAAGGAGGAAAACATTGTGTTCTATGAGGAAGATCTGGAAGCATGTGGTATTGATGTGAGTGAAGACACCGAGTTCACAGGAATGATCGCTGAGATCTTTAAGCAGGAAGATGGACTTCATGAAGAAAAGGTCTTCTGCTTTGTGCATCTGAGTGTTCAAGAGTTCCTCGCTGCAGTGCATGTGTTCCTCTGTTACCTGAACAAGAACATGCAGGAGCTTCAGTTTTTCTTTGAGAAGCCAAAAGAAAACATCACATTGCAGGAGCTACTAGAGAAGGCTGTTAATAAAGCCATGAAGAGTGAGAGAGGACATCTGGACCTGTTCCTGCGGTTTCTGATGGGAAATTCACTGGGATCCAGTCAAAACCTGCTCAAAGGCCTGATCACACACACTGAAGACACCACAGAGAGCATCATACAAACAACTGAATACATTAAACAAGTACAAAACAAGAATATCTCAGATGAAGCTTCAGTCAACCTGTTTTATTGCTTACTTGAGCTCAAAGATCATTCATTATATGAGGAAATCCAGAGATACCTCAGTTCAGATGAACATCCAGGGAAAAAACTCTCATCTTCAATGTGCACAGTGCTGACCTACATACTGCTGATGTCAGAGAAGATGCTGGATGAGTTCAACCCAAAGAGGTTCACGTCATCTTCAAACTACAAGAGACTCGTTCCAGCTGTGAGATGCTGCAGAAACGCCCTGTGAGTAATTTCACTGATCGCTGTTTAATTAAAGGTTTTGTTCTAAACAACTAAATGTAAAAATACTGAATAATAAAATATTTGTCTGTCCTGATTATGAAGGGTACAATGTGTTATTGGAAAACATTGAACATCAGAAAATAATCTGGTTAAACATTCTGTTTTGTCAGATTTGACGGCTGTGGTCTTGATGAAACTTGCTGTGAAACTGTATCTTCAGTTCTACAATCATCAAACTCCCATCTGAGAGAGCTGGACCTGAGCAACAATCACCTGAAGAATTCAGGAGTAATGCTGCTTTCTGATGGACTGAAGAGTTCAAACTGTAAACTGAACATACTGAGGTTTGACATTCACATTCACTCATTTTCTATATTCAAAAATGTGGACAAATAGCTGTTTTCATAACTATGACTAGCACATATTTTCTCCTGTCTATATTGTTGTATGAATGTATCAGTGGTGTTTTCTCCAAGCACACAAGGCAGAAAACCTGGTTTCGGTTTTCACAAAAAGACTCCTGTCTCAGACAGCATGCAATCTGAAATTCAGTTCTCTTTAGTGTTGTATTGCGCTCAAATGGTTAGATACACATAATTATTTCAAAATATCTGTCTTGAGGAATATTCATGTAGACATAGTCTGGGCATTTATTTTCTGATGTGTAACTATAATAAATGTGAAACTCAGAAATGAGGGAGAGCTGGATCCAAATGCAGAGTGAGATTTAATAAAAATGAGAGCCAAAATAAAACAAAAACACCAGGAAACACAACAAGCGAAACTGAACACCAGGAGCAGAACTAAGATCACCAACAAAAACACCCATACAAGGACATGGCCTGACCAAGAATACAGAAAACACTGGGGTTTAAATACACAAGGGCTAACAGGCTGACAAAACAAACCTGGAAACAATCAGGGAACTAATCAACAAGAAAAACTACAAAAGGACTACAAATGAAACAGGAAGAAAACAGGGCAGAATGCATAACAGTAGCATTATATTAGATCTGTGCATTAGGTCTTAATATAATAAACCTGCTGCTGTCTGTCATTAATGTTAATCAAACAACAAAAGATAAGAGGGAATCACTCACTGCTCTGGACTGCATAACTTTTTTCAGCTTTAATAACAATCAATTTATTTATAATTAATACACTGAATTAATACACTTAATACGCTTTGGGCCACCATTGACTTCCATAGTATTTTTTTTCCTACTATGGAAGTCAATGGTGGCCCAAAGCAGCCTGGTTACAAACTTTCTTCAAAATATCTTCCTTTGCGTTCAGCAGTACAAAGAAATTTATACAGGTTTGGAACAACCTGAGGGTGAGTAAATGATGACAGAATTTTCATTTTTGGGTGAACTACCCCTTTAATTTCTGTAATATTTCTTAAATAGATGTAAAATGAAAAATTGAAGCACAATTTCATTGTTAATTTCATGTTTCTTTCTTATATTGTATTTGTTCTACTGTTTGTCATTTGCATTTTTGAACTATATTGTGATTATTAATATAATAATTATTATTAATCAAAGAATTGGAGGAAAAGATGAATCATGAATTGTTTTATAATCGAATCATTACCCTCTGAATCGTAATCAAATCGTGAGGCAAGTGAAGACTGACACTTCTATTGGAAAACCTGGATTTTTTTTAATACATTTTTCCAATTACAATTATTTCCAATGAAATAATACCCAAATTTTCTCTTTTCATTAAGTGATTCTTATGAACAGTTTGTTTCAATGAACTGTTTCATGTCATAATAACAATTTAAACATGTTCCCTTTCCTTGTGCATTTGATTATTACAGTAGCTTTATTTTCATTTCATCAGTCAAATCCTCTGCACACCATGCTCCGATGATCATATTACTTCCAGTTATTGCCTTATTTTAGTAGGACAGTTTCAGTGTGTTGATAACTTGAGAACCGCTGTGACTGGATTATTGAGATTTAATTGAGCTGAACTGTATCAGTTGCATTCATGTACAATTTGCTGCAGTGATGAGCACAAATGCACAGATGAGTTATAAACTTAACCCTCAAGAGTAACATTACATTTTAATGGCTAACGTCTCATTACACTGAATTTAGCACAAACATGTAGTTCAGATTATAAACCCTTCCTGATAATCACACTGATATCACTGTTTGTTTTGTTCTCTACACAGGCTATGTGGGAGTAATCTCACTGGTCAGTCCTGTGAAAGTTTATCTTCAGCTCTACAGTCATCAAACTCTGTCCTGAAAGAGCTGGACCTGAGTAACAATGACCTGCAGAATTCTGGATTGAAGCTTCTTTCTGATGGACTGAAGAGTCCAAACTGTCAGCTGCAAATACTGAGGTATTTACAAATATATAAGAGATAATTTACAGTCAGCCAGTCATAGTGTTTGTAGATGATCTGACTATTGATGTGTGTATTCTGCTCTCTTTCAGCCTTACTCACTGTAATCTCACTGTTCAGGCTTGTGAGAGTTTTTCATCAGTTCTACAATCCTCAAACTCTGTTCTGAGAGAGCTGGACCTGAGTAACAATGACCTGCACGATTCTGGAGTGAAGCTTCTTTCTGATGGACTGAAGAGTCCAAACTGTCAGCTGCAGATACTGAGGTATTAAAGAACATATAAGAGATTGTTTGCGGTCAGCCGGTCCTAATGTTTTTAGATGATCTGACTGTTGATGTGTGTATTCTGCTCTCTTTCAGCCTTACTCACTGTAATCTCATTGTTCAGGCTTGTGAGAGTTTTTCATCAGTTCTACAATCCTCAAACTCTGTCCTGAGAGAGCTGGACCTGAGTAACAATGACCTGCACGATTCTGGAGTGAAGCTTCTTTCTGATGGACTGAAGAGAAACTGTAAGCTGGAGATTTTGAGGTAAATGGTTTTCCTTAAAATAATTAACAAAATGCTACCATAATACAGTGTTTCTCAATCGATTTGATACATTTGTCTAAACTCAGGTCACTGTTCTCCAAACAGTTAACACAGTGATCTGAACACTTTGTAATGAGTGAAATGTGAAGGCCAAGTATGATAACCTTTTTCTTTTGATTATAATTAACACGACAATGTGCACAAAACTAAACTAGCCTAAATTCCTGTTTGTTTTTATTTATTTTGATCCAACTATCATAGTTGGTTCAATAAAGCCAAGGTGCCACTTACAGGCCTATTATGTGAAGAACATGCAAAATGGTGATGTAAAAGGACTTTATTATATTACCATTTTTGATAATTATACATTATCAGCGTAACAGTGAAAACTAACACCATACTTCATAATGACATCTCCCAAGGGTAGCATGTACAGGGTGAAAAGCAATGGTCCTAGTACTGAGCCTTGCGGTACTCCATACTGAACTTGTGATTGGTATGACATCTCTTCATTTACTGCTACAAACTGATATCGGACAGATAAGTATTATTTAAACCATGCCAATGCAATTCCACTAATGCAACATAATTTTCGAGTCTATTCAAAAGAATTTTGTGGTCGATAGTGTCAAATGTAGCACTAAGATTCAGTAATACTAATAGAGAGATACAACCACGATCTGATGATAAGACCAAATCATTTGTATCTCTAATGAGAGCAGTCTCAGTATTATGATACGGTCTAAATCCTGACTGGAAATCCTAACAGATACCATTTCTTTTTTAAAAATGAACATTGTTGTGAGGATACTGGCTTTTTTAGTATTTTTGAGAGAAAGGTTAGATTCGCGATCAGCCTGCAATTGACTAATTCTCTACCATATTTGTAACAGGGAGTCGGTTTTGCAGCCTTGGCTAAATGTAGTATACACGAGACTACATAATGATCTGAGATGTCATCGCTCTGCTGCAGAATTTCAACGGCATCAACATCGATTCCATGTGACAATATTAGATGTAAAATATGATTACGATAATGAGTGGGTCCTGACACGTGTTGTCTAACTCCAATAGAGTTTAGAATGTCTGTAAATGTAAATCCCATTGCATCTTTTTCACCATCTACATAGATATTAAAATCACCATCAAATTAGACTTTCCGCAGCCAGTACTACCTCTGATAGACAATCAGCAAATTATGTATGGTGCCCTGGTGGCCTGTATACAGTAGCCAGCACAAATGTCAAACGGGGTTTATCACTTACACTAGATAGTGTTACATAAAACACCATCACTTCGAAATAATTATATTTGAGACCTCGGAGTAATACTGAAGATATTAATATGAATTACAGCATAACCATCTCCTTTTCCTTACAGACGAGGCTTGTGTTTATAACAGTAATCTTGGGGGGTGGACTCATTTAAAGTAATTTAATTGTCTGGTTTTAGCCAGGTTTCTGTCAAACAGCACATCTAGGTTATAATCTGTGGTCATATAATTTACAATAAGTGCATTTAAAGAAAGGGATCTAATATTCAACAACCTGAGCTTTATCATTTGTTCATCTATATTACATCTGTTTTTTATTTGTTGAACATCAATTACATTTTTACCCTTAATCCCTTGGGGTCTGAGGTGTTTTGGGGGCCCTTGAGATGTTTTGACATGCCCTGACATTTTTGCTTATTTCAGCTACTTATAACATGCTATTGGCCAACATGTAATTTTGCTGTATTCAGCACAAACTCTGCTACAATAATATGTGAGCAAAATGGGCGTACATGTTTGCATTTTTTTTTTTTTTTTTTTTTAGAAAATAAAGATAATGCATGGTTAGTAAGTTTTTGGGTAAAAAAAATGTCACCGCAATAAGGCCATAACACATTCTGAATAGCTGTTCACAAGACTTTTGAGTTATCAATCTTGTAGGCTAGAATTTTTACTACAACATGATGTGAAAATCATTCTGGCATTCTGCGGTATGCGTTGGAGTGTCCAGTGTTCAGTGTCACATGATCCTTCAGAAATCATTCTAATATGCTGACACACGAATGACTGACATCTCTCTCTTTTCAAACAGATTAAATAAGCAGAATATAGAATATATATAATATTTGTTTTTGATTTGACTTACATTATTTAAAACCTGACATTTCAAAGTTTCTTTAGATATGTCTCATGTTTGTGACAAGTATTCGCTAAGTTACAGTTCATTTTCTGACAAGTATCAGAATGGATTTCATTGAGAGATGGCAGATCACTCATCATGTTAGATTTCTTTATTTAGCACAAAGCACATTTTGTTTTTTATTGTGAGTGCTCACAAATAAAAGTAGACACTTAACAGTTTCAAATGATGTATAACAGTTATCTGTATAACTGATTTATTCTGAGTCTTTTTTGCACTGATAAGAAAAAAAAGAGGTGATATCACCAGCGCGACCACCGACCCCAGGGGGTTAAAAGGTATTAGGAGTTTTTTGTATTTACTAATTTGGGGAACAGACACTGTCTCTATGTAGTGATATCTAGATGAAAGAGTATCTATGTGTTGGGATTTATCTTACTTTTGTGACGTGAGACAGCTGGCAATGAGTGCGTTTACATGCACCTTCATAATGCGATTTATAATGGGATTTTGGCAATATTGTGATTAAACTTTACCTCATGTAAACGTGATGCTTCGATAAAAGTGCGATTAAGCTCATAATCGTAGTAACCATAATCACATTAAACTATGTGGCGTATTCTGATTTTAATCGCAATAAACATGCATGTAAACACCTTAATTGCATTATTCCCACTCTGACCAAAGCGTGCAAGTGCTCGGACATACACGGATGCCGCGTGTTGTTCACACAACTCATGAATAAACTCTGTGACACTATTCTGAAGTGTTCTCCTGTCCAAATCACTAAACTCTGTCAAAACAACTCGCAGCACAATCTCTGCTCTATATCTTCATCCAAACGGGGCAAAGAACGCCGAATAATATCCAGTACGTCCATAAAAATGTATTTTAAATTTGATGTGAGTAGTTTAAAACAGTGGCCTGTAACATGTATCCTACATGCCTATCTGAGTGTGGTATAACCTTATTTATTAGCGAATAATCAGAATAATGAAAATTGCATTTACAGTCAAACCAAAAATTATTCAGTGGGTGCAGGACACTATAGTTATATGCAATATATAAGTGAGGATAGCAAAATAAAGTGTGACATATTATACCCAAAAATTCTTCATACACTGGACTACCAGTAAAATTGATAAAAATCTGGGACCAAAAATTATTCAGACACTTTGACCTGACCATGTTTTGCTTAAGAGTTATCTAACATAATTAAGATTAATTTTTTCTGATACAGTTTAACTTTTTTTTATTTTATTACCATTTTTTTAAACTATAGTGAATAAACTGAATTAATGAATGAAATGTTCAAGGTGTCTGAATAAATTTTGGTTTGACTGTAAACTGGAGTGAAGAGTTCTGCTCGTGTCATGTAAACACCTTACTGCAATTAAGACCTTACTTGGATTATTAGAAATAATCCCATTTTTGGTGCACATGTATATGTAGTCAATGGTCAGTTTAGCCAGTCTGTCTGCTTCCTGACTTGGGCTCCAGTTTGGGCTCCGAGAGGGATGGATACCATCTCTTTTCAACAGGTAGGTCTGCCCCAAAAACTTTTCCAATTGTCTGTGAACCCTATATTATTCTGCGGACACCATTGAGACAGCCAGCCATTGAGTGATGACAGTGTCTCATCACTCCAACAAACAGAGAGAGGGCCAGAGAAAATTTGTGTCTGACATGGTACATGCAAGTTCACACATCTCTTTAATGTTAATTTTAGTGATTTCAGACTGGTTAGTTCACCCAGAAATGAAATTTGTCATTAATTACTCACCCTTATGTCGTCTCAAACCCGCAAGACCTTCGTTTATCTTCAGAACACAAATTAAGATATTTTTTCATGGAATCCGAGAGTCTTTTTTTATCTTCCATTGAAAGCAATGAAATTACCACACGCCAGAACACTGACTCTGTATTGGCTGGCGTCGTGGTGCTCACGTGAACATGTCAGCAAATTCTGAGCTGGCGTTCGGACGTGAACACGGAAGCCTGCACTGCGTTCACTGCGCCAACTGCATAGGAGACTGACAAGGAAGACAAAAGTTGTTGTATAAAGTCATTATTTTTGTTTTAATTTTTTATTTTTGACTATTTAAACAATGTTTTTACTACTGCTCTGGACCTTGGATATGGTAATTTCGTTGCTTTCGAAGGGAGATAAAAAAAAATCTCGGATTTCATCAAAAATATCTTGTGTTCCGAAGATGAACGAAGGTCTTGCAGGTTTGGAACATTTTTGGGTGAACCCATTAAATTTGCATTGATGTCAGGTGCTCTGGCTCCTGGCAAACATGTGACTATGGTGGCTGGTGTCTCTATTTTCACGTTCCTTGTAATAGAATCACCAATAACTAAGGCACTTTCAAAATGCTGTGTGTTGTGTTAGAGAGAGTAATTTAGATTAAAGCTAGTGATGTCAGATCAATGTAATATTAGACAATATCAGATATATGGTGATGAGTAAGTTACATTTAGTAATATAAACAACAAGGAATGATAGTAAATAGAGATTCAAAGCAAAGCTATATGGAGCTACAGATGCAAGACACTCAGCAGCGAATCCAATTTCTTGTAAACGGCCACCTTTGCTTGTGAATTATTTGAATAAAAGATCAAAAGAATAAACAATGCAGATTTATTTTCACAGCTGCTGTTAAGTACTACACCTTCAAAGCAACTGAACGTAACATAGCGACACCTGTTAATGAATTTTGCCCAGAGTTCCGTCTCCTGCTCCCACAAACACACAACGCAATAAAGTAGCAAATGGATAATGTTTATTTTAAATAAGGGTAAGTTTTCTCTTGTTGTGAACGGAAATAAGTAGCTCAGGATCAGTGGGTTTAGTCAGCCAGAACAACAAACAGAAGAGGTTTTCTTACTAATTTTTAGATGTCTTTCCTAGAAACAAAAGAGTAAAATGAGAATTACAATTGTTACCTCCCTGCTGACAAATAAACAGGAAAAAACAATTATAATTAAACAAATAGGGGCCTCCCACTTCTCACACAATCAGGGGTGCGTTTCCCAAAAGCATTGTCAGCCAACTATGGTCCAAAGTTCCATTGAATTCTATTGGTAACGACGGAACTTGCGATGATGGTTGGCTTTGGGAAACGTACCCCAGTCTGTTTAAAAAGAAAATTGCAAATCATATATTTACGTGCCTATACCGCTAACAATTCAGCCTCCTCACAAGGAGCTTTAACTAGAATAGGAGCACAGCACAGCAAGCCGGCAATGGCACACACCACAGTCTTGGAAAACACATACACACGCGCTACAACATGAGGAAGCAAGAGAGAGAACTCTATGAGCAGGCTTCCCACACACTGCGTCTCATTTCGGAGGCTGCATCTTCCGGAGGTCGAATTTGAAAGCTGCATACGTCATCAAGGGTGTCTTATTTCACTGTTATTCCTCATGAGGTGTAAAATACTGTAATTTCTTTCTTACCTTACCTTTCTTACAATCTAAAGGTTACTTTTCTTAAATGAGACCGTAACTACACATGCACACACACAGCTTGCTCCAAACAATATATGAATGAAACCCAAAAGTTACTTTCAGACACCTTTGGTCATATTTACCATATCTGACTACCTATATACAATTTATTTTAATTACCTAACACTCACAATTGTTTCATACTCAACAGATTTCTATGAAATAATCCGTTCACACAGAGAACATGGTCTTCTTTAGTATTCACTAGGTTCATCACAAGAGCAGGGAACAGCAAAGAAAACTATGCCACAATGTGCATGTGTTCTATGCTACTAGTTTTAAGTTTATATTTAGAATAAATGACTGCACCAAAGAGAGGGACATGGTTTCAATAAAAAAGTATCAAGCCATTTTGGCAAAGATGGTGATGTCTTTGGTGCAGAGACTGAAGCTTGATGATCAATGGACTTTCCTGCAGGACTGCCGTCCCAAAGTATACATCCAAATCTACTTAAGCTTGGTTTAGGGATCAGTCGTAGTATGTTCTTGAGTGGCCTGTACTGTACCTTTTCAGAGCATCCCTTGTAGCAAATGGCAACCAGATATACAGCATGCTGATGACAACTTGACATGCAGAATCAAGCTCAAATGGGTCAGTCGTCATGTTTAAGGCTCATTCTACAGAAATGTCCACTTCTGGAGTAGCAATATGTCTTAAAACTTATTTCCTTTTAAACATTTATGTCATGACATGAGAAATCTAATTTTCCATCTTTTGACATATAAGAGGTCTTACTATTAAAACATCCTGCAAGTTTCCTAGCTTAAAACATCCTTCTCATTTTAAACAAAGGCTTTGTTTAATCAAGCTCCAAATGCATATAATCACCTCCTGAGAAGATAACAGGTGTGTTCGACATCGGCTGCGGCTGGATGTAACCGATCGGCGAGAGTAGCTGCGTGCAGGCGGGGAGGTGCTGAAAACGGAGACGTGAAGTCGGACACTTTCTGCTTCTCGTAGTGACGCTCACGCTGCGTTTGCATACTTTATCACAGCTGAAGTGAAATAAATGCAATATTTGACTAATACACTGATGTTTCAGAGACATTTTCATTCACTACTTTATGTACTGCTTACAGCGTCTGTTTGTACAAGAATAAATTTCAACATAAGCACATATTATTTAAATACAAATGTAGTGGAGTCTACGATTTTTATCAGTTTATTTTGATAAACATGACACAATACAACATCGCGACTACATGAAAAGAGCATTAACTGTTATAAAAACACAGATTTGTGAGGATTAGTGGAACTGAAGGCGTGACAATAAACACGAAACACACGTGATCGTTGTCATGCGGTGAATCCGGCCAATCGTGAAACAGCTGTGTCGTCATCAGAGCTCGTGCAGCTCCTCTTGAGAAACTGCGCTGGCTGACTCAGGCGGCTGATCTCGAATCGCTCTCGCGGTACTTTGAAGCCACACGTCACAGTCACATGGTGTCGGCGCTGTCTCAAGTCGGACAAAATTTCTTACCATGGTAAGAATTCACCATGGTACACATTATGTTATCATTACGAACTTATTTAATATTTGGCACACATGCACGAAGTGAAAAGACGAGAAGGGCATAACCTTACGAGAAAAGATAACATGCAAATATCGTGGTTGCTGCGGTTCTTGCATTCCTCTGTGGTTGTCTTGTCAGTAGCGCTGTATTAAGATATTGCGGTTATCATGACAGCCCTATGCTAGAATAAAAAACAAGGAAGGGACACAGTTTACAACAAAAGACAAACAACAATCAAGAGTAACAGAAATATGTGCTCAATTTGTTGTGCTCTGGCATGGTCTTTTGTATCCTTAATGTTAATAAAAGCACATGCAAAGCAAATCATTCTATGAATTATGTAGAGAATATAAACAGTTATAGGGTGCATGTCCCTTGACAACAGGACAAATGGAAGAGTAGAGTAAAGGAAACAGCTCGTTTGTGTTTTTGTACAGATTTCACAAGGATCCCAGCATCAGGAACAAGTGGATGGTTTATTTTTAATGGCGTCCCGGATTGTGTTAGATGATTACATGTTTGTTCGGTGCATTTGACTGTAGATTGTTTTGTAAATGAGGCATGGTGTAATGGAAAGTTTGAAAAGAAACTGATATTGAAAGATGAAGCAGCTGCATCGCAAACTGCAAGTAAACAATTTCATAATGATCTGTCTGTGAATGACAGTTCCCTCTCTGTCGGTCATATTCAACGTTGTGTCGAACTAAGACTAGAGGTCACTCTTGAGATCACCAATCACCTTTGATCTCTTCATAACCAACTCTGCCACGGAGTCCCTCAAGGGTCTGTTTTAGGCCCTTTATTATTCAGTATTTATATGCTACGCCTTGGTCAGATTAGTAGGAGTCATGGATTGGGGTATCACTGCTACGCTGATGATACACACATTTACATCAGCACTACGTCTGATTATTATTATTTCTGTTCTAAGTCTTTGCATCTTTGCTGACAGTCTCTCTATGCCTTTCATTTTCATTTTCTTTTTTTGTCTCAATATCTCTGGCACAGTCCCATTTCCTTTTCTGCAAATACTCTGCTCTGCGTTCATGTTCTGAATCCCTACACTGCCTGTAAAGTCGCTGCTTCTCAGCTGCACTCAGTTACTTGACTAATATGGAATTAGATTTGTGCCAAATATTTTGAACGTAACTTTTCAAAAAACTAATAAAAATAAGAAATTAAGGATGGTCCAAGGCACTCGAATAGCACAGAAAAACTTTTTAAAAAGCCTTTATTTCATCATGGCTGTTACAACCGGCTCTCAATTGTAACATGAACAAGAGGCAACACGGACGGGCAAGTAGAGAAAAGGAATGATTTATTTAACAAAATAACATATTTAACAAAAATATTCAAACAATCAGTAGTCAGTATATGAACGTTAGTAGTGAAGAGTGCATGGAAGAGGACTGTAAGTTCAAGGTCTGCATGGATGTTAACACAAAATCAACAGAAAAACAATCAGAGTCGCTCGGGCAAGTGCAGTAACACGCTCTCTCCTCCAATCCACAGCGCTGGACTTCTTATAGCCCCAATAATGAGCCTCAGGTGGAAAAAAACCACCCCCCCCCCCCAATACTATTGTTACTACATTAAAATATCAGTACTGGCCATATAGCAACCACAATTCTTATGGTCAAAAGCAAGCAGTAAAATGACAGTCATCCTCTTTCATCTTACCCCCCGTCCCTCCTCTCCCGCACTCCAGCAATCCGGATCCTAGAAGCACTTTTAAGGAGAAGGGAAGAAAACAGAATAAGAACAATACCAAAGCGGAGACTCTCACTCACCCCCACTCCCCGATCATTCAGAGCAAACAGCACGAGACAAAGTGTCCGCAAACACATTGTCCACACCTCTAATATGCTTAATTTGCAAATTATAGGGTTGCAAAAACAAAATCCATCTCATTAACCGCTGACTCGGACTTTGTATGAAATGTAGAAAAGTCAATGGATTATGATCCGAATAAATTACAATTTGAGCGCCGCTCCATACATATACATCGAAATATTGAAGAGTCCATATTAAGGCTAGTGCTTCCTTCTCAATAACCGAATAATTCGCTTGATAGGAGTTAAATTTACACGAAAAATAAGTCAATGGGTGATCGACTCCATCCACTCCAGTTTGAAGGAGAACCCCACCTGCCCCGACCTGGCTGGCATCCACTTGGATCTTAAAGGGTTTATCGAATTGCGGTGCCGCCAAAATCGGAGCGGAGGACAGCAGAAGCTTGACATTATCAAAAGCTTTTTGACAACTTGAGGACCAAACAAACTTAACAGAACCTTTCAGCAGATTAGTTAGTGGACACACAACAGATGAAAAATTTGGGCAAAAAGCCCGATAATACCCAGCCATTCCCAGAAAGCGCATTCTTTTTTCGTGGAAGGCACAGGGAATTTTTCAATAGCATGCACTTTTTCTTGCAACGCGCGGACGCTACCTTGTCCTACCTCCCTTCCCAGATAGACCACGGTTGCTTTCGCAAATTCACATTTGACCAAATTGACCGTAAGATGCGCTTCAGCCAAACGGGAAAACAAAGCGCGAACTCGCTCCAAATGCTGTTCTGAACTTCTATAGATCCAGAAAGACACTCTCTGTAGAAGCTTATTAACCCTATCACCTCCTCTTATTGACCTGGGGACATGTTCTATACTGATTATCTTCAATGTACTTGGGCTACCTTGATTTTTCTCTTTATAATGAAGGGCCATACGATATATTTTTTTTAATATTGATTATACTGTGATTTGATTTAATTTCATATGTAATCATCGAACTTCCTCTCTTCTGTTTGTCCTGTGTAGCACAACCAGGTGATTGTCATTAGACTAATTAATTGCTGCTCAAAATGAACTCTCAATGTGTTTGTTACTCACACCCTGACGAAGGCAAAATCAGCCGCAACGCGTAGGTGTGCAAACTGTGTACATGTCACCTGTTTTAATATTTAGCCATGATGAAATAAAGGCTTTTTAAAAAGTTTTTCTATGCGATTTGAGTGCCTTGGACTGTCCTTAATTTTATAAGTTGGACTATCCCTTGCACCCAAAGAGCACCGAGACGGAACTCGCACTTCTTTGGCATTTTTTTGCTTAGAGGAATAAAAATATTAATGAAAAAACTTTGAATTATTTACTGTGTCATACTGGTACAAATCCCTTATGTGGGCGGGGTTGACAGCAAGTTTTTGATTGACAGTGAGTTTTTGTTTGACAGCTTCTTGATCTAAAAGTGAAGATTTCATTGTTGTGTTTTAAAGTGTGTGTGTGAGAATCTGCAAGCGCCTTCATATTTTTAGTAACAAAGTTAGAAATGCTGTTTTTTAAATGTTATTTTTAAATTCTTTCTTTCACTACTTTGTATACATTATTGTGCCACTGTTGTCTGGATGAGATCAAATGACTTATTTACTTTCCATTTAAATGCAAGATATAATGTCCAATGTTTTGGGGGAATATTTCTTTCTTCCTGATAATGCTAATTGAACACAAAATGATTTTTTTATGAAATGACAGTGAGATCAATTAAAAATGACCACTTGTGTCCAGTGACAATGTAGAAATACCTTATTCCTCTTCTTAAGTATATTTCTACTTTACTGGAGTATAAATGTTTCTATTGACTTCACTTTTGTCACTTTTGTTAATTTCTACATTGTCACTGGTTTTAGTCTTAAAGCTGAAACATGACAAACTTGGGCCCAGGTCAGAAAGCAGACAGACTGGCTAAACTGACCATCTGCTAGCCATCTCACGTCACAGAAGTCAGATAAATCCCAATACAAAGAAAGTCTTTCACCTAGATATAATCACATAGAGACTGTGTCTGTACCCCGAAATAGTAAATACAAAAAACTTCCAAACCCATTTAAGGGTAAAAATTTAATTGATGTTCAACAAATAAAAAACAGAGATAATACTGATAAACAAATGATAAAGCTTGGGTTGCTGAATATTAGATCCCTTTCTTCAAAAGCACTTATTGTAAATGATATTATCACAGACAATAATCTAGATTTGCTGTGTTTGACAGAAACCTGGCTAAAACCAGACGATTACATTACTTTAAATGAGTCTAGCCCTCAAGGTTACGATTATCGACACAATCCTCGTCAGAAAGGCAATGGGGGAGGTGTTGCTGTAATTTATAGTAATATCTTCAGTATTACTCTAAAGTCTTTCAAATATAATTCCTTCGAAGTGATGGTGCTTTATGTAACGTTATGTAAGTTGACATTTGTGCTGGCTACTGTATACAGGCCACCAGGGCACCATACAGACTTTATCAAAGAATTTGCTGATTTTCTATCGGAGTTAGTACTAGCTGCGGATAAAGTCCTTGTTGGTGGTGATTTTAATATCCATGTAGATAATGATAAAGACGCAGCTAGGCTGCATGGATGCGCAGGGAGTTCTTGCCCAGAACAGAACCATACCACCAATACAAACTCTATGCAATTATCAATCATATTTGACGATAGTGGTCCTAACAGAACTAGAAGTTTTTCGCATTTCGTGGCGAGAGAGAATGATTGAGTACAGAAAGGCCCTAAAAAATGCTAGATCTGCTTATTTCTCAAAACTTTTAGAAGAAAATAAACACAACCTTAGGTATTTATTTGATACAGTGGCTAAATTAATGAGAAATAGAGTTTCAACTTCTGATGTTTCCAAACAGCACAGCAGTAATGACTTTATGAACTTCTTTACTTGCAAGATTGACAATATTAGGGAGAAAATTATAACCATGCAACCATCTACTACAGTATTGCGTCAGACAGTGCACTGTAGTGTCCCTGAGGAAAAATTCAGTTCATTCGCTGCTATAGAAGAGGAAGAATTCTCTAAAATTAAATCATCAAAATCAACAACATGTATGTTAGACCCTATGCCGACTAAGCTACTGAAAGAGATGCTTCCAGAGGTCATAGATCCTCTTCTTAATATCATTAATTCATCTTAATCACTAGGATACGTACCAAAAACTTTTAAGCTGGCTGTTGTTAAACCTCTTATTAAAAAAACACAACTTGATCCTAGAGAATTAGTCAATTACAGGCCGATCTCGAATCTACCTTTTCTGTCAAAAATACTAGAAAAGGCAGTATCATCACATCTATGTTCCTTCTTGGAAAGAAATGGTATCTGTGAGGATTTCCAGTCAGGATTTAGACCGTACCATAGTACTAAGACTGCTCTCATTAGAGTTACAAATGATTTGCTCTTATCATTAGATCATGATTGTATCCCTCTATTAATTAGTGTTACTAGATCTCAGTACTGCTTTTGACACTATCGACCACAATATTCTTTTGAATAGACTTGAGAATTATGTTGGCATTAGTGGAATTGCATTGGCATGGTTCAAATCTTACTTATCTGACCGTTATCAGTTTGTAGTAGTAAACGAAGAGATGTCATATCGAAATGTTCATATAAGTTCATATATAAGTATATAAGTTCATATATAAGTTCAAAATGGAGTACCGCAAGGCTCAGTACTAGGACCATTGCTTTTCACTCTGTACATGCTACCCTTGGGAGATATCATTAGGAAGCATGGCGTTAGTTTTCACTGTTATGCTGATGATACTCAGCTCTATATTTCTTCGAGCCCTGATGAAACTTACCAATTCACAAAATTAACGGAATGCATAGCTGACATAAAAAAATTGGATGACCATTAATTTCTTACTACTAAATTCAGTAAAAACAGAGATTGTAATTTTTGGACCAAAAACTTCTTCACGTAATAACTTAGAATCCTGTCTAACACTTGATGGCTGCTCTGTTAAGTCTTTGTCGTCAGTTAGGAACCTGGGTGTGCTCTTTGATACCAATCTTTCATTTGAAAGCCATGTTTCTAGCATCTGTAAAACCGCATTCTTCCATCTTAAAAATATATCTAAACTACGACATATGCTCTCAATGACAAATGCAGAACAGTTAGTTCATGTGTTCATGACCTCAAGGCTAGATTACTGTAACGCTCTACTGGGTGGTTGTTCCGCTCGCCTGTTAAACAAACTACAGCTGGTCCAAAACGCAGCAGCTAGAGTTCTTACTAGAACCAGGAAGTATGACCATATTAGCCCAGTTCTGTCAACACTGCATTGGTTCCCTATTAAACATCGTATAGATTTTAAAATCTTGCTACTTACTTACAAAGCACTAAATAGTTTAGCTCCTCAGTACCTGAGCGAGCTCTTAATGCATTATAGTCCTTCACATCTATTGCGATCTCAGAATTCTGGACAGTTGATAATACCTAGAATATCAAAATCAACTGCAGGCGGTAGATCCTTTTCCTATTTAGCACCTAAACTTTGGAACAGTCTTCCTATCACTGTTCCGGAAGCAGACATACTCTGTCAGTTTAAATCTAGACTAAAAACACATCTGTTTAAACTTGCATACACATAAACCATTATCTACTTCTATAATTCAAATCATGTAAATCCTTAGGCTGCATAGATTAGGTCAGCCGGAACCGGGAACACTTCCCATAACACCTGATGTACTCGCTACATCACAAGAAGAATGGTGTCTACGCTAATATTAGTCTCTCTCTGTTTATCCCGAGGTTTGCCACAGCCTGCCAGATCCAGGCTGTATCCAGATAAGATGAAGGACCTGCATCTAGACATGATGATAACGCAGCTCTGACGTTTCATCTAAACTATCCCCTGCAAAGGCCTCCTTCCCTTTCCTTTCCCTATGTATAGATAAAACGTTATCAAAATTATTCCAGCTCGCATAGATCCATGGACACAACAAATTTTTCTTTATTATGCAGACCAGTAATTTGGTAAATATCACTTTTTTAAAAAGACCAAGCTTCTGCGCATATACACACTCAAACACGCAAACCTATAGACTAAACACGTAAATGAACGGCAAGAATGCATTAAAGGTATTCGGTTTTCAGTAGGAAAGGTGTCATTTAAGCGGCCACTAAAGTAAAAATTAACAATTTTTACAACGGAACCAACTTTAGCTCGATAATAATTTTCCTATTGTCACTGTGAAGCTGCTTTGAAACAATATCTATTGTGAAAAGCGCTATATAAATGAAGATGACTTGACTTGACTTTTGTGACTGAAACTACAGAAAATAACAGCTACTACCCAAATGACTGTGTTAGTGACATCTGACTGCTAAACTAATGTGATGTGGATTGTTGTGTGTTTGTAGGTTGTCTGGCTGTATGGTGACAGAGGAAGGCTTTCGTTATGTGTCTTCAGCTCTAAGTTTGAACCCCTCACACCTGAGAGAGCTGGATCTGAGCTACAATCACCCAGGAGACTCAGGAGTGAAGCTGCTCAACCATCCAAACTACAGACTGGACAAACTCAAGTATGTTAAGCAGGAAGAGTGAATAACTTCTACTATGTTGTAGTGCACTTCCACAACTTACTGAAATCTAATTAACATATATGTAATATAATAATAATAATAATAATAATAATACATAAAAATAACTATGAGAGCACAGTAAACTCCTCAGTGTTAAATTATCACTTGCTCTGTGTCTATATGACTGCAGCCTACAGAGAGTAAAAAAGTAACACTAAAACAGTGTTAAAGCTAATAAGACAATTAAATGATTAAGTGTTGATTGAGCATTAGTGATGAACTCCTGCTGTTCACTTTAGATTCAATGTAAAATCTATGTTTCTCATGATCTCCGACCAACATTGATCCAACATCTAGGCTACGTTCAGACTGTCAGTCCAAATCTGATTTTTTGCATACCCAGTTGAATCCAGTATCCAAGACTCCCAGCCAGTCAGATCCCAGGACCACATCTAACTGTCAGATATAGTTGTATAGTGTTTATCGTGTTAAATTTGCAATAAATACAATAAATTACAAACATTTGAAGCAGAAATGTATTAAATGTTTAAAATATAAAACATTAAAACTCTAAAGTGACATTGCTAATTCCAGTCGGCTACTCACTGGGTAACTGAGGTGTCTCTGCTATTGTTCACCAGCTTTTCCACCATTAGACCACGACTGGTAACCCCGAAGTTTTCGGGTTTGATTCTTAATACCTGCAGGAAATTAGGTACCCTTGAGGCACCCTAGGCACCTAACCCCCAATCACTCCCTAGGAGCCTCAGCAAAAATTGCTGCCCACTACTCCGGGTGTGGTAACTAAGTTTATAAATTTAGTAACTAAGAAGAATTTAAAATAGCTTTGCCTTCTATTTATCATTAATTTCATTGGATAACCATCAATCATCAACAAGATAACATCCCTATTTGTATTCCCCAAAAACATTCAAGTTTATTTTTTCATTTCTGCAATTTACACCTAACGCCAGGTTCACACATACTCTGTTCTGCAGTGTGTATGTGTTGCGTGTTGCAGTATGTATGTTTCAGAAGCAGCATGCGCCATTGTGCTTTCACATATTACGCGTTTGCAGAGAGACATCCATTGTGCAGCCTTCTTGTTTCATGTAGTTCTCAGACACCAGCCTGTCATGTAATTATCACTTTTTTTGCGGAGATGTAAGGCTCTCGCCTTCACATAATATAACAAACTGTGCAGTGCATTTCACATACCCCCCCCCAAAAAAAAAAACGTTTAATATAATTTTGACCGCATTAGTTATTTTTGCTACTCATGGCAAGTGTTTTGCTTTTATTTGCTTTACCCCAGGCTTAAAGTAAAAAGATGACTGTGAAAAATAGTAGTATAATTGAATTAAATGCATTTATGGTGAGGTTACTACATTTTTGTCAATCTGTAGTCATTTTGAGCACGAACAATGCACTGTCACTTTAATTCAGCGCGTGTAGCACAGCAAAAATAGACTTGTGCATGAACGATCGCTGCACTGCTGCAGATGCAACGCTCCTGAAATGCATTGCTGGACCGCATCCAAGCGCTCTAACCTGTTAATATGGGCACCGGAAAAAATATGTGCCGCATATGCACTGCAGACGGAGTATGTGTGAACCTGGTGGGAGTACAAACTACAACTGCCAGACGTTACCCCATGCCAGGGTCATAAATTAGCTTTTCCATTAAGGTGCCCCTTGCAATTGATTTCCAGGAGCATTTTTTTTTACCTTCATGAGGGCAATTTTTATGATTACCTGTGTTGTGTTTTATGTCAAATACTTAAATTTAACCAATTACTTAAATTAATCAGAATCCTATAGGCTATAGACTGTTACCAATAAAATTTTATCATTGACAAAAGCCATCTTTACACTGCAAAGGTGGAACAGAAGCTGCATTTGAAGTAGCATTTAAATGTTTATTTATACAGACTGTTTTAATGTTACTCATTAATTATAAAATTAACAGGAACTGGGGGCGTCACGTGACGAGTGAGATGGCTGCCTGAGTTCTTTGCTCCGCTCAAATAATTTACATTTCTCTCCTCCGATTTCTCATTTTATTTCGTTGAACAGACTTATAACTATGTCAGACACACCTTCTGATGAAGATTTTCCTATTTTTGGCTCGACGCGCTCACAGAAGGCTAAAGAAAAAGATAAGAAGCCTACTCACCACGCGCCTTCGGCTGACGCTAATGTTAACACAGCCGAATCTCTTCTAGATATGTAGCTGATTTTATCAGAAATAAAGGCCAACGGATCACGCCTCGATGGAATTACTAGCCATCTGGAGGGGATAGCCAATTCTGTGTCTTGCCTTCAGAATTCATTTGCTGCCCTCACCGAGAGAGTTACGGGTGCTGAAACTCGCTTGGACAAAGCCGAACGGAGGATTTCGTCAGTCGAAGATTCGGCAGCAACTACTGAAGGGCAACTGGCCAGCTTGAAGGTGATGGTGGATCAGTTGCAGACAAAGATAGACGATCTTGAAAACAGAGGCCGTCGCAAGAATCTGAAAATAGTGGGTCTGCCAGAAAAAGCTGAGGGCTCCGGCCCACTCTCAGCGTTTCTGCGAGACATGATCCCTAAGTGGTTAGATCTACCTGCTGACTTCCCTGCACTGGACATCGAGAGGGCCCACAGATCTCCCCACCTTCGCATCTAACAATCCGAATTCAACTCCGAGAAGTATTTTAGTTCGGTTTCTACGGTTCACTGATAAAGAAGAAATTCTGAAACTGGCCCTGAAGAAGACTGACTAAAATTCTTTGTCCCTGTATAAGAAGGACTACTTTTGTCTGCTATATGGGGATGTGCACGCCATATCTTACACAACATTTGACTGCGCTCCTCTTCGGATTCAAGCCATGGCACTTCTTGGAGCCACTTCTCGGAGAAAACTCTTTTCTTCGGCTGGGACTTGGTCTGACGTTTCTTTTGAGGTGGTGGAATGCCAAAGAAGCTACTTAATGTTTGATGTTTTTTGGACATCTCTCACAGTATTAACTATGGTTGATCTAAAATGGCGACTGTGCACTAACGACCGTCAACGACGCTGGTCCCCACATGAGCATTTCAAGCATATTAACAGCGCGCATTTTTCATTTCGGCTGCGCATGCGTACCAGCATACCAGTTGTGTGCACCCCTGTTTATAAAGTTATAAATATGGATTTTTTTTTTTTCTTTTCTTTTCTCTTTTTTTTTTTTTTTTTTTACAAAAACCCATCACTTCACTTCAGAAGGCCTTTATTAACCCCATGGAGCCACATGGATTACTTTTATGATGGATGCACTTTTTTTGGCTTCAGAATCATGACCGCCATTCACTACCATTGTAAAGCTTGGAAGAGCCAGGATATTATAATATAACTCCGATTCCTCTGAGAGAAGGTAGTCAAATACACCTAGGATGTAATAATGATTATTAATGTCGATTAACAGAATATATAAAAATGTTTTTGTGTTTGGGGAAACTGCACGCTTTTTACACATTAGAAAAAGAAGATTCACATAATAGTATCAGCATGATGAATAAATTATATTAACTAGAATAAACTGTATATAGAAAGGGAGCAGAGAATGTGACCGATTGTGAAGCTGTCCATAACTTAAGTCTAGCATGAGTTTAAACACTCACAAACACTCCCATCAAAATCTCAGAAGCTGACTACACTGCGACATGAATCTCTGACATCGAATCTCCACTTTGTTGTTTATGATGGGAGAATTCACGAGTTTCAGAATTCTACATACAGTTTCAGATTTTCAGAGAGCGTGTGCATTGAACAAAACTCGTAGTTTCAGCCATGACTAATCTGAACGCCTCTGATTGGCCATCACATTCATAAGCTCAATAAGAACACGCATGTGATTGGTTAAAATGCTCAACGCTACAAAAATAAATCTGATGGAATGCCGCAGTTGGATGGTTCGAATGAACATTACAGTTTTTTTCAACTTCTTACACACAAAATCCTTGTCACGCAATTTCTGAAACCTGACACTCAAACAGCAGAACCACGCACCAAATCTGTGAAACCATACAGTAATTCTCGGCCTTTGACTAATTTTTCAATTTCATAAAAAACTTTTTGCAAAACACAACACAAAATTCTTTATGTAACACACAAAAATCTAACAGGAAGTATCTTGATTTCCTTTTTCAAACACAACCAGTCAAAATGCCACACTAATTCATCAGTGCCTCACACTAACTCCTCACATGTGCAAACACTCATTGCTTTACTTAACACCAACCAATCATGGCTTTAGAATAGACCTATAAATAGGCCAAAGGTCAAGTTATAGGTTTTGCAGATACGCAACTTTTCTGTTGTCTACTTGCTTCCATATTCATCATTTCTAAACCCTATTGAGGATTTTTTCCTCCACATGGTGCTGGAAAGTGCATGAACGTTGTCCCTATGTCAACGTAACACTATGACACTGACGCTGCCTCCATCCAAGGTTGCTTTTTTTTTTTTTTTTTTGGTCCAACTACAGATGGTTGATGTACTGTGTAATACTGTATTCACAACCACACAGGCTTACAGTAAAAAAAGAAAAGAAAATAGTTTGGTTTCAATCTTGCTTTCATGCTTACCATGAATTTTTCAACATCTCTCTGCCAATTACTCTCAATCTTGTACAGAAATGTACATAACAGCTTATGAAAGAGGAGCTTTAGGTTTTGAATATCTGTGTGTATACGATATATCCAAAAATAGAATATTATGGCAAATGTGTTTGCAAAGTAAGACAAATGTTTGCTTTTGAGATGTGTTTGTGATATTTTGAATGCAGTGCTTCATTTTGCAAGGCATTTTGCATTTTGTGTGTGCAATTCTTGGATTTGTGTGTAAAGTTTTGAAAAAAAGAGACAAAGTTTTAAAAATGTGTGTAAGCAGTTGAAAAAAAACTGTAAGTATTGTAGTTTGTTTAAACAATATTATCAGTTAAACATATATTCTATTATATATTTTGAAACTAATTTCCATGACTTTTCTAAATCTTTCTGGGTTTATTGTTTTCCCTATTAATTTCCTATTAACTTTCCCATGCCTGGAAATTGGTATTTTAAAATGCCATGACTTTTCCAGATTTTTCATGACTGTACAAACTATAGAATATTACTAGTATGTTTAAAGCAGGTTTTACCATGTCATTTTATCTTGATTATCTTGTTTCCATAATCATTGGAAGCCAAAATTGTAATTCAAAATGACAATTAAACAATTAATTTGATTAATCGCCCTGCACTGCTGTGTGTGTGTGTGTGTGTATGCGTGTGTGTGTGTGTGTGTATGTGTGTTAGTGTGTATAGTGATTGAATGAGTAGTAGTGAGTGAATGCAATTGTGTTTGTGTGTAGTGAGTAAATGTGTATGTGTGTGTGTGTGTGTGTGTGTGTTTACTGACACTATGTTTTTTTGCAGTGTGGATCATGGAGGAGAGTTCAGGATTACAGCAGGACTGCACAAATGTATGTCTACACACACACACACACACACACACACATATATATATATATATATATTAGGGCTGTCAATAGATAAATATTTTTAATCGTGATTAATTGCGTACCCTTTTGTGTGATTAACTGTGATTAATCGCACACTTGTTTCACATCGTGAAATTAAGCATACATGATTTATCTTGTTTAACACGTCCATTTTGCCATCATTGCCTATATCCAGCAAAGTAAACCATCAGATTGAAGTGTGATTTTCACAAAACTGTATTTTTCAGCTTTTTTCAAGGTAAATTTAGGTGTCTTTCCAAAAAAAAGGACACTTGCAGACTCCAAAAGGACACCAAATAACCAAATGATATGATTCCATATAATTCATACATTTATGTACAACAAAGCACCCATAAAAAAAATCACAGCAAAAAAAAAAACGTTTCAGAATTCACAGTGTATAGTGTGTGCAACAGCAAAGAGTTTGGTTACATTTTAGACAAGTCAAGTTGCAATACTGAACAGGACCACATGGAGATGCCAAAAAAAACCTAAACCAACCGCCTTGACCTGCATATATACTAAAGTACACAGCAACATACACAGGACAAATCCAAACATTATCCTGAATGTGTGTGAAAACAACGTGAATGTACTGAAATGTGTCTGTGCATAAATTAGGGCTGAGCGATAAAAAAAAATTGACAATCGCAACTTCTTCTTCATGCCGACTTTAAAATCATTCATATATCGCATGCTGTTGCGAAATGCATATCGCGATATGTACATTTGCGATATTTCAATCATTTCGATATATAGTGATTGTCATTCCAAATCTCCAACCAAGTATCTTCAGTACGAAGAACGGGCCCCTTGTAAAAATGACTGGCAGCCTGAAAGCATTGTTTTGCCTGCGAGGGGGGCGTTCCCCTCAGGGCGTGACGTCACTAGGAAACTATCACTAGGCTTGTTCGACTTGATGCAGCGCCACACAGACCGATCGGCAGCTGGCTTGAAGCAGTGCATGCTGGTAAGAAATTTTGTCCGACTTGAGACAGCGCCGACGCCATGTGACTGACGTGTGGCATCAAAGTACCGCGACAGCGATTCTAGATCAGCCGCCTGAGTCAGCCAGCGCAGTTTCTCAAGAGGAGCTGCACGAGCTCTGATGACGACACAGCTGTTTCACGATTGGCCGGATTCACCGCATGACAACGATCACGTGTGTTTCGTGTTTATTGTCACGCCTTCAGTTCCACTAATGCTCACAAATCTGTATTTTTATAACAGTTAAAGCTCTTTTCATGTAGTCGCGATGTTGTATTATGTCATGTTTATCAAAATAAAACTGATAAACTTAGACCCCATAAACCCCACTACATTGGTATTTAAATAATATATGCTCATGTTGAACTTTATTCTTGTACAAACAGACACTGTAATAGTACATAAAGTATTGAATGAAAATGTCTCTGAAACATCAGTGTATTAGTCAAATATTGCATATATTTCACTTCAGCTGTGATAAAGTATGCAAACGCAGCGTGAGCGTCACTACAAGAAGCAGAAAGTGTCCGACTTCACGTCTGTTTTCAGCTCCTCCCCGCCTGCACATGGATACTCTTGCCGATTGGTTACATCCAGCCGCAGCCGATGATGAACACACCTGATAAGTTGCGTAAAACAACTCCTTGCGGTCTGCCTGATGTCTGACACGCACACCAAAAGCGTGCGCACAAGCCGCCTCTCTGACAGCGCATGATCCCTTCAGTTCTCTTTCACTTCTTTCAGGTAGCTTAGGAAGCCATGTCGGGTCGGGCAGCTTGGGAAGCCATGGCGGGTCGGGCAGCTTGGGAAGCCATGGCGGGTCGGGCAGCTTGGGAAGCCATGGAGATGCTGACCTGTCGGGAAGCCATGGCGGTGCTGACCTGTCGGGAGGCCATGGAGGTGCTGACCTGTCGGGAGGCCATGGAGGTGCTGACCTGTCGGGAGGCCATGGAGGTGCTGACCTGTCGGGAGGCCATGGAGGTGCTGACCAGTCGGGAGGCCATGGCGGGGTAGGCTCCTTGGCTTTGGCCCAGACCCCAGGCTCGGCCAACAAGTTCGGGGACGGATAGCCCCCCCAAAAAAACACTTGGGCGAAACTCCGGGTGTTTTGACCCGCAGGGACTCCCGAAAAGGGCCGTGGGCTGGAACAGAGCCTGGAGCGGACCCGTGGAGGACTGGAGCTGACTCATGGGCTGGAGCGGGCTCTGGGACTGGGGCCATCATAGGACTCGGGATGCTAGAGAGAGTCGCCTCTGGACTCGGGACGCTGGAGAGAGTCGCCTCTGGACTCGGGACGCTGGAGAGAGTCACTTTAGGACTGTGGTAAGGGACTGGAATTAACACAGGATTGAGGTCAGGGACAGGATCCTGAATGAGAAAGAGTTCCATGACTGTGGCAGCGACCATCTTCACTGAGGGCTCAGGCGTGGCGGCAGCCATTTTAACCGAGGGCTCAGGCGTGGCGGCGGCCATCCTAACCGAGGGCTCAGGCGTGGTGGCGGCCATTTTTACCAAAGGCACAGGCGTGGCGGCGGCCATCTTGACCAAGGGCTCAGGCGTGGCGGCGGCCATCATGACCGAGGGCTCAGGCGTGGCGGCGGCCATCTTGCCCGAGGGCTCGGAACTGGCGGTGGCTATTTTGACTGAGGGCTTGGGACTGGCGGCGGCCATTTTGACCGAGGGCTCGGGACTGGTGGCCATCTTGAGAAGGGACACTGGAGTGGCGGCCATTTCGCGACGGGGCGCTGAAGTGGCGGCCATCTTGGGAAGGGCCTTGGGACTGGCAGCCATCTTGGGAAGGAATACTGGAGTGGCGGCCATCTTGGGAAGGGCCTTGGGACTGGCAGCCATCTTGGGAAGGGATACTGGAGTGGCGGTTACCTGAGAACAAGATGCCCGGACTGGCTGGAATGCATACGGAGGGATGAAACTCTCTAGACACTGGAAAATAGCCTCCTTCCAGTCCAATCCAGTGAGATCGGGGAGCTCTCGGGGATCAATTAAGCCATCCCCGATCCGGTACAAGTTCTTGATTTTCTCATCATCTAGGGAGCTGGTCTGGACAAGACAACAGAATCTATCAGTGAAGGTGAACAGATCGCGGCTGGATTGAGCTGCCGCCGCGATCTGCCCAGCGAATTCCCAGCCAGAATCCATGGTGCTCTGCATGTGGGTCTGGTCATCTGTCAGGGTCACAGACAGAGGCAGGCGGGTTAGCGAATAACAGGATCTTTATTATAAACAGAGGCACGGAAACTGGCTGACAGGTGAAACAGGTGAGTAGATATGCAAGCACGTGGAAACAGTCACTTAGCTGGAGGGTAATCAATGGATGATCTTTCACAGGATCGGCTGGAGGAGACAGGAGACGAAGAGGAGTCCAGGTAAGCGTGACGTTGTGCTACACATAGACAAGACCAGACACTGTGGAGGAGTGAACATGGGGCTTAAGTAGTGTGCTGATGGGTGATAACAAGGGTGATGGCTCTCAGGTGCAGGTGATTGCAAATGGAGTGCAGGTGAGGAACCAGAGGGATGCTGGGAAATGGAGTCCGGGGAAGGTGAAACAGACGGTGACTGTGACACACACAAACACTCTCTCTCTCTCTCTCTTTATAACTGAACATTAAACACTAACAGTCTTTTCCTCAAAAACAGGTTTACTCTCCGGCATATTACGGAAAGATCCTAACTTTATAATCCTATCTTATCTGTTGGTAACCATGGCAGTTTCAGTCAGAACCTCATTTAGGACAAAAGCTCTTACAGAATGATGTTTCTTAAGTGCATTATCTTATCTTAACTACAGACAGGTAAAGAGTATTACAGAAGCATCTTAACGCCACAAAAAATCCTAAAAACTGTCGTAACTTTAGCACAACCCCACTGGTGTCCTCACTTCAAAATTATATATAAGACAAACAAATCACATAACAATAGTGTAAATAACGCTATATTAATGGTCCACTTTATTAATATATTATATATATTTTAATGTGTGTTTTAGTGTTCTTATTTTGTTTTAAAAAAACTTTATTTGTATTTTCCTCCGTTTGAGTTATTATTCCTATCGGGACTTTTATTTTGAAGTGGTTCCGCTGGAGAATGGAAGATGAAAAGATAATCGACAAAAATGAGTTTTAAAGTGAAATTAGTTCATGTAGTTTGTGTTTTTTGTACCTGATTGTCTAGTATCTGGTTATATATATTCAATAGTTCTATATTCTTGCCATCTTTATGCCGACTCAGTTGATCTAATTTGATTTATGAGTAAATTGAGGTTGTTTATGTTTAATTTGTGATTGTGTTGTATAATAGTGAATAGTTTGATTGTCAGATCTGTTGTATTTGCTTGTTTTAGCTCTTACGGTGTACTGTGAGTCAATGAACGGAAAAAAATTAAAAAAGGAAGACATTCACAGACAAATGTATTTTATTCAAGAGGACTGCTATAAATAGCCCTGTCTGAGAATGACGTCACATTTATTAATGATAAACCATGAAGATCAGCCATGTTCACTGCAAATCAATAATAACTGGGAGATGGACAAATAAATGTTCCCCAAAAGTCTGTTGTGTCATATTTGACATTTACATTAGCATGAGAAAAATGTCAAAAGAATTCAATTATTTATATATATATATATATATATATATATATATATTCAATTGCTCGTTTTTGTGATAAGTTTGATTTTAGCTAGCAATTTGATGCTATAGAAGTGGGGCGTGTCATCATGATTGACAGTTGTGATTGACAGCTTCTCTGAGGACTGTCAGAGCTTCGAGGGGAGATTGAAGATATATCACTAACTATTAATTTTCAATTTCTGTGTTATTTCACACCAACAAAATGAGTTGTTCAGCAGTAAACTGTACTGACGGCCTACAGGATCTGACGGATCATGAGCTTTTTTCGGTAACGTTAAATGTGGGCTTTATAAGCTAATTAATAAATGTTATTAGTTAAGATAACACGCCTAACGTTAGCCATGACGGAAAAAGCAGGTGATCATTATCTGGCAGTTACTAATTATTTTTATGGGTATAAAGTAATAATTAGCAGGACAAAACTAATGATAGCCTACTCTAATTAATTACAGAGCACTGTCTACAGCAATTGATCTCCTGTAACGGAGATTTAAACTTTAAACTTTGATTTAAAATGGCACAACCGTTTCTGACATTTTAGAGTTGTTTCTAAGTGGCATATTAATGAGTTTATCTACTGAATTTTCTGTTTCAAAAATATTATTGCTCTAGAAACAGAATAGCCTATTATTTTATAGGTAGAATTTTAAATTGTGTATAATTTATATAGCCTATTTAAAATACATCAATGATGACGCAGTCGTCTGGGCGGAAGTTTGATACCGCGACTCCGCCTCCAGGCTCCACTGACGATTCCTTCTGCGCATGCCCAGGCTCCAAACTGACGTTTTTGCGTAACATGTCAACGTCCATCATCGAATGTTTTACGTTCAGTTCATTACAATGGAAGACTTTTTTTACAGTCTATGGTGTGAACTCGCTGTCGGAGAGAAGAGAGAGAAAGCGCTGCCGGTAACGCTGTAAGGATACTGCAGAAAAGCGATATTGAGCTGTTTAACATATTTTAATAGAGAGATGTGTTTAGAAAAAATGATATTTTGACAGCACTGTTAAGAAACCTCAAACCTGAAAGATTCGGGGCTTTTGGAAAAACATTCGGGGCTCCAGCCCCCTTAGCCCACCCCTAGCGCCGCCCCTGGCTTTGAAAAAAGTTTATCTACAAATGGGAGACACCAGTGACAATTTTCATGAAAAATGCATTTTACAAAATGGCTGCTGCAAGGTATCAAACCACATGTTGTCAATCATGGTATATTCACTAAATTAAGTAGTTTAATCTATTTGTATTCTAGTTTTTTAAAATTCCCTAACAATAAAGTAGGTCACACCAGTGACTTCAACTAAAAGCTTCATATGAAATTATGATTTTCTAATTAAAATTTCTGATAACTGAAAAGAGATAGTGGACTTTCCATTGGCCTTTCTTCATTGATCTTCAGGAAATAGGAAGAAGGAAGTGATGTCACCAGTGTGATTTTTATTTCAAAATAAGAGATTTTTGTTAAAGGTAACACCAGTGACACAACTCCAGGGGACCACAACTTTCATTAAATATTTTATAATATTTATTCTGCATTTTGTTTTGTTTTTATTTACATCATATATTTGATAGTTATGTATAATTATTGTATTTTAAATGGTAGAAAAAACTGTTTCTGAGCTCAAAATAAAGCACTTTCCCTCTGTACATGAAGAGCACTTCTGTGGCGCTTGGAATTTTTATAATTAATTAAAAAACAAATATTGCCACATTGATGGCTCAAGAAGGTTTAATTGTTCAAATAACATATTGTTTCATTTTAAAATATAAAGAAATTGTAATCCTAAAGTGTTTTTCAAGTGTAATATTTCTGTAAAGGCTAGGGACAGAAAAGTGGACATCTGTAGAATGACCCTCTTATCTCTGTATAAAGTAGTAGCCTATTTATCGACGCAGCGCTGCTTTGTGTATCACTGCTGATCCATAAGTGCCACCTACTGTCAGAGAGTGAATTTGCTTTTCATTCAGTCCGTCTGCTGATTTTGTTTTGTGCAGGTGTCTTATGTAGCATAATTTCACAAAGCTAAAGTCAGACCATGCTGTTTTTGCGTTTAATCTTGAAATTATACAATAATTTAAATTAAAAACGCTCATGTGCATAACATCTTTGTTGGGATTGTGATAAAAATGCAGTGTTTGCCTCTAATATCAAAGAGCTACACATATTTTTTTGAACAAATAAACAAATAAATTAGATTAAAAAAAAAAAAAAAACTGCAACCAGTATCAGAATCAGCCAGTTTGCTTCTAAAAAATTGGAACTGGCCATGAATAATCAAAATAGGTGCATCACTAATAAAAAATATTACATAAACTTTAAAAATCTAATAGTCATTTCGCTGTAAAAACAAATGCAGTTTTAAGGAGCAGTGTACTAGTTTTCTTGCAAATTAATTTGTTGTTTATATGGTTAATATTAATGCAACAATCAGCGCACTAAGGTGTTTTTTTATTATTTTTTTTATTGATTAATTTGGCCGCACATGGTTATTTTTTTCCAATCCGGCCCTCAACCTAAAATGAGTTTGACACCCCTGCTTTAAATAAATGTAGAAATAAATAAATGCATAAATAAAAAAATAAAATAAATACAATTATACATAAAAAGAAATAAAGGTATAAATACTCATTTATTTTTCTTTTTTCACATTTTCTTGTATGTTTATTTAATCATTTAATTATGTTTTTTTTTGTTTGTTTTTTACATTTCTTCATATATTTATTTATGTATTTATTTATTTATTGTTTTTGCAGGTTTGGCCGTCCACACACAAATGATGAAGTAAACTTCAGTTTGACATGTTTAAGTGGATTTACTCAATTAAATCAGGACAGAATGTGCAGTAATTGTGTGGTTTTAACTCATTTTAATGAAGTTCATTTAACAAGCAGCAGAAATCTTGTTTACAGTGTAGATTAAAAGATGGTCAGATTGATAATTCCTGATTGTGATGTTTTATCTCCATCAGATTCCCATCGGCTCACTCTGGATCTGAACACTGTGAATAAACGCCTCCGTCTGTCTGAGAGGAACACAGTGATTACTTACACTGTCCCAGATCTTCAGCCGTATCCTGATCATCCAGACAGATTTGATTATTATCAGCAGGTGTTGTGTAGAGAGAGAGTATGTGGACGCTGTTACTGGGAGATTGAGTGGAATGGGTTAGGTGTGTTCATATCAGTGTCATATAAGAGCATCAGCAGGAAGGGACGGGGTAAAGAGTGTGGGTTTGGATCTAATGATCAGTCTTGGAGTTTGATCTGCTCTTCCTCCAGTTACTCATTCAGACACAATAAGATAGAGACTGATCTCACTGTAAAGCCCATCAGCAGTACAGGAGTGAATGAGGAGAATCACTATAGAGTAGGAGTGTATGTGGATCACAGTGCAGGAACTCTGTCCTTCTACAGCGTCTCTGGAGACACAATGATCCTCATCCACACAGTCCAGACCACATTCACTCAACCGCTCTATCCTGGGTTTAGGGTTTGGTCTGGATCATCAGTGAAACTGTGTTGATGAATCAGAACAGACTGTAGAGAGATTCTACCCATAATGCTTTGAGCTCATGATGAATCAGTGACAGTGAGATGTTATAGAGTCTCTTCATTACATTAATACTGAAATATCATGTCACAATAAAAGTGTGTGTGTGAGTGAGTGAGTGTGTGTGAGTCATGATGAGTGACAGTGTGTGTGTGTGTGATGAATCCTCATATAGATCAGTGTGTGTGTGTGTGTGTCTCGTTCTGATGTAAATCAGTTTTTATTGTAGTGTCACATCAATCTCAATTATTATTGTCAAAATAAGCTTCAGCTGAAAGTGTCTTTCTCAAACATGATTCATGAAGAACATGTCATTGTCATCATTCATGTGATTTTCCTCTAGTGTTTGTGCTCAAATCATAAATCAGATATGAATTGATGATGAATATGTGAAATGTCTGAATGCTGTATGAATCATCAGCTGCGTGTGAAATATGATCATTCCTTCAGGAGAGTTTCTGACATCATCAAATATGACATTCATCTTCTCACTTCATTAAATATATTTACTGTAACTACAGTAAAGTCATGTTAAATTATTATGAATCATAAATCAATTATTTTATTTATTAAAATGTGTAAAAATGTGCAGACTTTGCTGAAGTGATTTGAACAGGTATTAACTTAGATATAATGCAAATATTACTGTAGCTGAAGTATTTGTGTCAATACTATATGGATGTTACAAGTGAGGCTCCCGCACTTCCTCCCTCGCACCACCGGAGGGAGCCCTCACCTGAATATTGACTATTTACCATTCGGACTACATTTCCCAGAGGCCCTCATTCCTAGGACTGATTGCGCTCACACCTGCACCACATCACACTCACACACTTTATAAGCAGCACACACACACACTCATTGTGAAGTCTTGATTTACCCCGGTGATCATTTCTGAGCGTTATTGTGGATTGTTACTCTTGTTATCGATTGGACTGTTTTCCCTTGTTTGATTCTCCGCTGCCTGCCCTGACCCTTGCCTGTTTTTGGACTGTGTACGTTTGCTGCCTGCCCTGATCTCTGCCTGTCTCTTGAACTCTGTTTGTCTGCTGCCTGCCCCAACCTCAGCCTGTTCCTGTTTTCGTCTCTGTTTCTGCTCCAATGTTCCCTCTTCGTCAACCAGCAGCCCGCTCTATATCCCACGGACTCAAGCCGAATCTCATTTGTATGCTCATTGCTGACTGGACGAGCGCTGGACTGGGCTACTGCAGTCTGGAGAGAGGATGGTTCTACATTTCCCACCTTCTCCTTGTTCCTACAACGTTTCAGAGAGGTCTTCGAACATCCCACGGGAGTTAAGAGTGCAGGTGACCAGTAACTATCTCTGTGTCAAGGGAAAACCACTGCAGCAGAATATGCTTTGTCATTCCGCACTCTCGCAGCACAAACTAACTGGGTTGATGATACACTGAAACTATTGTTTAGAAAAGGACTGACTCTAGAACTTCAGGCTGAATTAGCTTGCCGCGATGAAGGAAGAACACTCAATGAATTCATCGAGCTAGCTATACAGATTGATAATCTGATTCGCTCGCGACGCCCCGCTCGTCTACCAGTTCTCCAGTCGCCAGTCACTCACAGTCCCGAACCAATGCAAATCGGCTACACTCCTCTCAACCCCGAAGAAAGAGAGAGAAGATTACAACTTCACCTGTGTCTGTATTGTGGCCAAGCTGGCCACAAGATCTCATGTCCGATCCGACCAGGCTCATCTAGCTCCAAATCGGTGAGTTCTATAACGCCTGCAAATTATTCACCAACCAGCATAAAAATACCTGTAAGAATGATGGTAAATGGCCAAACCATATCCACTCACGCCCTGTTAGACTCTGGGGCAGCTGGTAATTTCATGTCAAACACCTTCATCCAAGAACATAATGTCACACTAATTTCATGCAACTCTCAGTTGACAGTGGAGGCGCTAGATGGTCGGCCCATAGAAGGAAAAGTGGTGCACATCACAGAAGAAATTCACATGCAAGTTGGAGTTTTACATCACGAAAAGATCAGGTTTTACGTCATTCATTCACCTCACAATCCAGTCATTCTCGGCCTACCATGGCTTAGAAGACACAACCCACACATCTCATGGAAGGAAGGGCAAATTGTTCAGTGGGACCCAGCTTGTCATGAACTCTGCTTGAACCAAGTCACCCCATTACCTGTTCAATCCATCTCTTTCCACAAAACCAACCTCGAGGACTCCAAACTCCTTGTAGAATACACCGACTTAGCAATCGCCTTCAGCAAGAGTAAAGCAGCAGAATTACCTCCTCACCATCCCAGTGACTGTGCCATCGACCTGTTACCTGGTACCACTCCTCCCAAGGGCAGAATCTTCCCATTGTCTCAGCCTGAGTCTGCCGCTATGAAAGAATACATTGAAGAAGAACTAGTCAAGGGTTTCATCAGACCCTCCACTTCACCAGCCGCATCCGGGTTCTTCTTTGTGAAAAAAAACAAAAAACAATGGCAGTCTCAGACCCTGTATTGATTATCGTGGCCTCAATGATATAACTGTGAAATTTCGCTACCCCTTGCCTTTGGTATCCGCAGCCCTCGAACAGCTAAGAAAGGCCAAGTATTTCACCAAACTGGATCTTCGGAGTGCCTACAACTTGATTCGCATCAGAGAGGGTGATGAATGGAAAACTGTCTTCTCCACATCCACCGGTCACTATGAGACCCTTGTTATGCCGTTCGGATTAGCCAACAGTCCCTCCGTGTTCCAGTCATTCGTCAATGATGTCTTCCGGGACATGCTCAACTGATGGGTCATTGTATACATAGACGACATTCTCATTTATACCAACATCTTTGACGAACATATTCAACATGTTAGAGCTGTTCTACAACGCCTGATCAAACACCAACTCTATGCTAAAGCAGAAAAATGTGAGTTCCACCGTACATCCACATCATTCTTGGGCTACATAATCAGTCACCAGGGAGTGGCTATGGACGAGGGCAAAGTAAAGACAGTTTTGGATTGGCCCCAACCACGCACACTAAAGGAACTACAACGCTTCCTGGGGTTCACCAACTTCTACAGGCGGTTCATTAGAAACTTCAGTGGCATCGCTGCTCCCTTAACTGCCATGACCAAACGCACGTCCTCACGTCTCACCTTGTCCCACAAAGCTTTGCAGGCCTTTCAGGATCTCAAGAAGCGATTCACTTCTGCTCCCATTCTCCACCATCCAGACCCAGAACTCCCGTTCATCGTGGAAGTCGACGCATCCAGCACTGGTATCTGGTATCCTGCCAAAATGTTTCCCCGTGCATTCTACTCACGAAAGTTATCAGCAGCCGAACGAAATTACGATGTGGGCAATCGTGTGCTGCTGGCAATGAAGGCGGCATTAGAAGAGTGGCGACACTGGTTGGAGGGAGCATAACACCCGTTCACAATTCTCACCGATCACAAGAACCTGGAATACTTCCGTTCAGCCAAACGACTGAATCCCAGACAGGCAAGATGGGCCATGTTCTTTACTAGATTTCAGTTTACCGTCACATTTCATCACATATCGACCAGGGTCCAAAAATACAAAGGCTGATGCATTGTCCCAGCAAGTAGAGGAGATCAAAAGGCCAGAATCTGAAGAACACATCATCTCAGAGAAACTACTTGTCGCCCCAGTACAATGGGATATCATGACCGAAATCGCATAAATCAATGAACAGAACCCGCCACCTCCAGAATGTCCCCAAGACTGCACATTTGTTCCTGCTCCTCTACGCACCAAGCTCCTACATCAAGTTCATGCCGTTCCCAGTTCCGGTCATCCAGGTATCACAGCCACACTCCAGCTACTCAGAAACCGCTTCTGGTGGTCCACAATGCCTGCAGATACCACCCAATTCGTCAACAACTGTACAGTCTGCCATACTTCCAAACCATCCCTTCAACTACCAGCTGGTCTTCTTCAACCGCTAACCATTCCACAACGTCCATGGTCTTACATTGCCATTGACTTCATCACTGTTCTCCCCGAGTCCCGTGGTAACACAATCATCCTCACAGTCATTGACCGATTCTCCAAATCCTGTCGACTCATTCCACTACCCAAATTGCCCACGGCATTCGAAACAGCTGAGACTCTATGCGAGTATGTCTTCCGCTTCTATGATTTACCTGAGGACATTGTTTCAGATCGAGGACCACAATTCACTTCTCGAGTATGGGCAGCCTTCTTCAAACACTCAATGTAAACATCAGCCTCCCATCTGGTTACCACCCTGAATCCAACGGTCAAACAGAACGCATGAATCAAGAACCAACAAGATTTCTGAGAACTTATTGTCAGCAAAACCAATCTGATTGGAGCAAGTACTTGATGTGGGCCGAATATGCACAAAATTCCCTACAGAAACCTGCTGCTGGATTAACTCCTTTCAAATGTGTACTGGGCTACCAACCCCCACTATTCCCCTGGTCGGGCGAACCGTCCAACCTACCATCCATAACAGAATGGCTACAGCGCAGCGAGGACACCTGGAATCATGCACATACCCATTTGCAACGCGCCATAAGGAGGCAGGAGGAACAAGCCAACCGTCATCGACGTCCCAGTCCTGAATACACTGTGGGTCAGTGGGTTTGGTTATCCACAAGGGATCTTCGCCTCAGACCTCCATGCAAAAAACTCAGTCCCAGGTATGTAGGGCCTTTCAAAATCATAAAACAAATTACCCCAGTGTCATTTCGGTTAGACTTGCCTTCTAATTATCGTGTTTCTCCCACTTTTCATGTTTCGCTCCTGAAACCCTCCGGTGGGCCGAGGGGAGAGTCGGAGGAGGTCGAAGCCCACAGCCCCCCACCCATTCTGATCGAGGGCGAGGAGGCTTACCAAGTTCGAGAATTACTCGATTCCAGGCGCCGGGGCAGGAGACTCCAGTATCTGGTCGATTGGGAGGGGTACGGCCCGGAGGAGCGATCCTGGGTCGATATGGATGATATCCTGGACCCCACACTCGTGGAAGAGTTTCATAGGACACATCCGGAGAGACCGGCCCCTCGACCACGTGGTAGACCCCGGCGTCGTCCGCCTCCTCGCGTCAGGAGCCGCTCGCGGGGGGGCTCTGTTACAAGTGAGGCTCCCGCACTTCCTCACCTGAATATTGACTATTTACCATTCGGACTACATTTCCCAGAGGCCCTCATTCCTGGGACTGATTGCGCTCACACCTGCACCACATCACACTCACACACTTGATAAGCAGCACACACACTCATTGCGAATTCTTGATTTGCCCCGGTGATCATTTCTGAGCGTTATTGTGGACTGTTACTCTTGTTATCGATTGGACTGTTTTCCCTTGTTTGATTCTCCGCTGCCTGCCCTGACCCTTGCCTGTTTTTGGACTGTGTATGTTTGCTGCCTGCCCTGATCTCTGCCTGTCTCTTGAACTCTGTTTGTCTGCCGCCTGCCCCGACCTCAGCCTGTTCCTGTTTTCGTCTCTGCCTTGCCCTTGCCTTGTTGTGTTTGCTTTTAATAAAAGCTGCAGATGGATTCTCACTCTGTTGACCCATCATTACAATGGAGGACCAAATTACTCAAAATCACATCATTAAATAAATGTTGAAATATTTTAATAAATGTTGAACTGCAGTTTACATGTATGTGTTATGTGTCGTTATGAGGAGCAGGAGTGACGCTTAAAGATTTAGATCCACTAACCCTAACCCACTTAAAAATAAAATGAAGAATCAATTTAATAATTCAAACATAAATGGACATTTTTAAATGTATAAATACATGAATTTAAAACTGTTTAATTCACGTTTTAAAAAAATAACTCTCAACCAGATTCCTGGTTTATTTCATGATGCAGCAAAAATTGACTATCATAATTAGACTGAAGGTTTCTTATTAATATCTCATGACTGCCACCTTTCTTACCATGCTGCTTACCAGAAATGTCTGTCTTACCCATGATACTCTCCAAAAAGGTCATGATGCCTATCCACAACAGTGTATAAAAACTGCTTTCAATCAAGGTGAAATTGAATTTTTTTTTAATCAATATATTTATGATCTACACTACCTTTTCACTTTCACATGTTATTAATGTTTATAACTCATGAATAAATGGTTCATGTGTGTTTGTAACAGGTAACGCTATCAATATATTAGGATACACGGTAACGGACCAGAATGCTAGGTTCGCTACAGAGGGCAAGAATGAGAAAATGCACATTAACATAAAAACAGACAGACCAGGAAAATGACTTTCACCAAGAAGGTTTTGATTTATTTTGTAGGGAAGTTTGAATGGATGTAAATATGAAATGTAAACAATGAAATGAAAATGAAACAATAAAATAGTATAACACAAATAAAATGTTTTTTCCCTTCTTTCCCTTTAAGAAATGTAGGTTTTGAGCTCCTTTGTAGTTACTTCATATAATTATATTATGTTTTATTTATATTCGTATTACATTTGTTACTTTGATTTATGAATCGTCCCTTTTTATATATCAATTTGCGTTTAATTCGATTTAAATTTGACGTTGCTTTATAATCTCTTATTTTTGGAGCTTTGTTTCTTATTAAATTGGTTAAATTAGAACCTTTAACCCACAAAAGAATATACAATTTTCAATAAACAGATTAAATCAAGAAAAATAACAATATAAATGAAAATAATTTAAAACTTGTCAGTAATTCACAGTAGATGAACAGTTCTCAGTCCATGGAACAAGTGTATATGTATGTGTGCGAAGAAAATAGTCCTCTGAATCCAAATGATGAATCCAGTAAATGCAAAAGTCTTAGTATAACGTGTGCAAATGTCTGTGGTGTAAACGTTCAGTAGTGCAACAATCAGTACTGTGCAATGTTGAGGTAATTGATGAGAAATACCAATAAGCCTGAATGAATTCCACTTGTGAGAGCACATAAGGCACGGATCCCTTGATGAATCGTGAATTCTCTTCTTTTTGTCTCTTTTAGTGTTCTCAAACTGGGAGGCTCACCATCTCAGGATCACAGCTTATTCCAGACTTTCACAAAAAACCTGACCTGTTCATACAAACAGCGCCAACATCATAGACAATTAATATGTCTTTTAAACTCAACATATCTTACATACAGTAACTCAACTGGGTGAAAAAAATACTATTTTAGCACTTTTGTCACTCAATACATAACCAATCATTTACATAAATGATAATACTCTGCTAATAAGCATTTTTAAGCTCTTCAGAAATACAATGCATAGAGTTTCAATACATTACACGTATGAGCTAGACAAATAAATGCATATATTCATATTCAAAAGTGTTTTATGTGAGTTTATAACTCATAAACACTTACATGTTGTGTGGTCACTTTACATTAAGGTTCACTTTCACAGGCAATGTTGCCAACTATTCTCAATGGAAAGTAGCTAAAGCCTGCCCAAAAAGTCGCTAAATGTCGCTAGATGACGTCATGCGTCAATTAGCATATTCGTGATATATATATTCGTATATATATATATATATATATATATATATTGTCAGACAACAGAACTATTACAAGTGAGGCTCCCGCACTTCCTTCCTCGCACCACTGGAGGGAGCCTTCACCTGAATATTGACTATTGTTCATTCGGACTTCATTTCCCAGAGGCCCTCATTTCTGGGACTGATTGCACACAACTGCACCACATGACACTCACACACTTTATTAGCAGCAAGCACACACTCACACTTTGCGAAGTCTTGATTTGCCCCGGTGATCATTTCTGAGCGTTATTGTGGATTGGTATTCTTGTGTCTGACTGGACTGTTCTACGTGTTTGATTCTCTGCTGCCTGCCCTGACCCTTGCCTGTTCCTGGATTGTGTATGTTTACTGCCTGCCCTGATCTCTGCCCGTCTCTGAACTCTGTTTGTTTGCCGCCTGTCCTGACCTCAGCCTGTCCCTGTTACGCCTCATCGTTGTCCTTGCCTTGTTGTGTTTGCTTTTAATAAAAGCTGCAAATGGATCTTCACTCTGTCGACCCATCATTACAAGAACGAGTATGATATAGTGAATGACCATTTTTTTATATGTAAATTACATTAATTCAGAGAGTTTCGGAAACTGGATGAACTAAAGCTCTGTGATAGTGAGTAATATAAGAGATAAGCACACGGGAAGAATGGAAATCAAAACGGTCAAACTAAATTCTTTAAATATAAAACAAAGGAGAATCAGATAGTGTTTCGTTCGAGGCAACACTGTGTGCTCATGTGTTGCTCGCTCATTCACGTCTGTCAGATGCCGTGCACTCAATGGAATGTGCTGCTGCTCCTCTCAGCCACTCACTGAACAGAAAAGACACAGAGCGAGGTGTGATGGCAGCGGGAAAGCAAGACCTCATGCTCAGAGGACAGTGCTGGTGACATTTGGGAAAGTTACTGAGGTTTGTCCAAAAAGTCGCTAGATTTGTCGCTAGGCGCTTTTTTGAAAAATAGTCACTAAAGGGGTCTGAAAAGTCGCTAAATCTAGCGACAAAGTCGCTAAGTTGGCAACGCTGTTCAAAGGTTATTAATGTTTATAACTCATTAATAAATGGTTCACAAGTGTCCACCCTACATTACGGTTAACAGGTAACTAATACTGAAATTAAGTTTTTCATTATTAATATCTCATCAAGTTATGGTTTTCTTATGTTTTATTTTCAAAATAAAGTTGGAATTTCATCTTAAAAAACAAGAAATCAGTTTTTATACACTGTTGTGGATAGGCATCATGACCTTTTTGGAGAGTATCATGGGTAAGACAGACACTTCTGGTAAGCAACATAGTAAGAAAAGTGGCAGTCATGAGATATTAATAAGAGAACCACAAATACAACACCCTTCAGTCTAATTATGATCAGCAATTTTTGCTGCATCATGAAATAAACCAGGAATCTGGTTTTGAGTTAAATAAGTGTGAATAAATACATTTATTAAGCATTTATAACATGCAAGTTAAAAACAGCTCACTATTTGGCAGGTATTGCTTTAAGGTCTCCTATTAATCGCAATAAGCGCTGCATTTTGTTACTTTCGACAAGAAACGAAGTGCCATCCTTCAAATTCTGTCCACGAAATCATGAAATTTAAACAGAAAATGCCGTTATGACGCTCTTTGATGTGATGTGACAGATCACTGTTAAAGGCCTCAGTTCAACCGGCAGCGTGAACATCTCTTCCTCTTTAATACTAGTTACAGAATAAAGATGAAAGAACATCTGAAGGTATGTTGAAAAGATACAGTACAACTTACTGAAACAGTCATATTTCATGTAATCGCTCAATCAGTGTTTCAACAGCGGAAAGACGTCAATAAACCGATTGTAAACAATGTCATGTAGCATTTACCACAGAAAAGCCATTCAGTGTCCACAGCTTGTTAGTTCACCAGAGAAATGAACTTTTTCGCTTAATATATGCACTGTATTAGCTTATATATTCATTTTATTTTACTTAACCTCTTAGTGATGTCTGGATTATTTAATGCATGTTTATAGAAATCTGTCATGAAAATGACAACCACTGTGTAGAAATGATTATATTTCAACAACAAACTGGAGTAAAAACATTTAGAAGTTAATGCAAAAACTGCCTTAGCTGCAGCTTAAATGTTTGCATACAATTTGAGTGTTGATTATTATATCTAAAAATAAAAAGCGATTGAATTTAGGCTAATAGTTTGTGCTCAGTTGTTAACCTTTAATATTATAGTAGTATAACGTTCAAGTAAGGGCTCCCTACATAGCTTATAGCATTAGCAGAGATCATTTTTTTATCCTTAAGAAACTTTTAGTCATAATTTAATTGAATGTATTTAAAAACAAAAACACAATTTGTTCAGTAAACCACTGTTTAATAATAAAAAAAGCAATTTTATGTTTAGTTTTCTCCCCAGCTGTTGTACCAAAAACCGTACTGGGGTGCGTTTCCCGAACAATGATGTAACTCGCTGCTGAACTATCATAGTATGATGCATCGTGAACAAATCAACTAGCTAGTCACGACTGTTTCCCGAAACCGTATTGTCGCAAACTTGTCGTTCAACCACATTGGTGAATGACGTTGTGCAGGTGGTAAGAAATAACTTCTTTAAATGAATCCGTTTGAGATCGAATTAATGCTAGATTTTTTGCTATAAATTATGGACATGGCATTAGAGGACTAATTCTCATTTTCCTCAGTTATTTTGCTTTATTTCCAGATTAAATCAAATGCTTGTTCTTACGTACTAGAGCACGTACGCACATGCGCACTCTTCAAAAACGGTGCTTTAAAGCTCTTCACAAACTAAAATACGTAAATGACATTTTTATAAATTCGAAATAAAAGATATACATTGTACTTAATGTGAGCTTGCTTATTTTGCTCAAGATAACGATTTATTAAGTCTATGTGTCATAAAAACAAGAAACTATGCTTCTAACCACAGCTCGAGAGCTGTCGTTCCAACCACACAAGTTTGCGATGCAGTTTGCCAATGTTCGTTTGAACTATGGTATTGGGAAACACCAAATCGTTGAACTATGTTAGTAATGACGGAACTTGCGATGTTAGTTGGCTAACGATGCTTTTGGGAAACGCACCCCTGAACCGTGACTTCGAAACCGAGGTACGTACCGAACCGTGAGTTTTGTGTACCATTACGGCTAATTAACAGAGTTAATAGTCTTCAATGACCTGTTTAGACAAAAAAAAAAACAAAAACTAATGCTGCAAATTAATAAACTTCATTTTTAGGCATTAATGATCTACATTTAGTATTTAATGAATTATAGATTATATTTAAATGATTACACTTTGATGAAAACATGAGTAGTTTGTTTGTAAGTTAGTGTGTGTTGTTCTCGTTCATGTTCACTGTTTGAGCAGCACGTGTCGTGATTCACTGAATCATGTCTCAAAGTATTTGATTCAGTTGACTCGGAGTTGAAAAGTTCAGTTTCTCCATCATTACTCGCCAGAGACTGAACTCGTGTTCATGATAAAGTGATTCATGATATATAGAGAGAGAAATGAGACGCAGGTTTACTGTTTCTCATCAGTGGATTTGAATAGGTATAGGGGTATTAAGGAAGCTAGCCGTATAAATAGTATTATTGCAGGTCAGGGAAGAAGTGTGTGTATGTGTGTGTGGTATATGTGAGCAGGGGAGAATGGGGGACGGTGGATGATTAGTCTGTAAACCTATTTTCTGATCCACACTCCGGAACAGAAGGGGGCGGTAATGCACCAAAACACTGGATGCCAACCGCCGTAAAACAAGAAGAAGAAGAAGTACAATGACAACAAATACAAATCACCAGATGAAAAAACGACTGTATTTACATTATTTATTTTTTTAAGAGCTGCTTGCACTTGCTTAGAATAAATGGACTAATATTTGAATCTCTTGTGTTCATTCGATCTCTCAGTCGTGTGGCCAGGACATGACACATACACACGCATAGAAATCATACTGCCGCCTTCTATCATACCACACTCAGGAGTGATTTCTCTATTGCAGTTTTTAAAGGAACACTCCACTTTTTTTTGAAAACAGGCTCATTTTCCAACTCCCCTAGAGTTAAACAGTTGAGTTTTACCGTTTTCGAAATCCATTCAGCCGATCTCCGGGTCTGGCGGTACCACTTTTAGCATAGCTTAGCATAGTTCATTGAATCTGATTAGACCGTTAGCATCTCGCTCAAAAATGACCAAAGAGTTTCAATATTTTTCCTATTTAAAACTTGACTCTTCTGTAGTTAAATCGTGTACTAAGACCGACGGAAAATGAAAAGTTGCGATTTTCTAGGCTGATATGGCTAGGAACTATACTCTCATTCCGGCGTAATAATCAAGGAACTTTGCTGCCGTACCATGGGTGCAGCAGGCGCAATGATATTACGCAGCGTCTCTCACAAACGTCTCCATGGTTGCAAGGCACGCTCCCTGTGCAAGCAGGGGGTCACAGGCGCTGCGTAATATCGTAATATCACCACAGCGATCTTACATATTTATGAATGAACTGCTCATTTTAAAATCTTCCCGGTCTACTGACATTTGTTAAGACATCTGCTTTAAACATAACAATGCTCATGATAACTTTTCATCAACTCTACAACAGGTAAATCCACTTCACCAGTTAATTATTCTTCAACAGCGATGCATAGAAATGTACAGGGCTACCGAAAAAACGGAAGTTCAAAGACAATATTCTAAAGATGGCGGCGCGCTTGTTTCTCTGGTACATACGGTCTATAGAACAGGGATGGGCAACTTCGATAGTGACGAGGGCCAACATTTTTTCTCCTTAATACCAGGGGGCCAGATTACTAATCCACACTCGCACCTTTTACACCGTCTTACTCATTTTACTTATTATTAAGGGAAATCAATGTACAATTAATGTAATTTTTTTTTTAAAGATTTTATGAACTGTTAAACTTGTGCAATTTTGGTAATACAAATGGGAAACTTTGTTTTTAGTTGACAAGCAATATTACTCCAACAAGCAAATGTAAACATCTCAGTTGCATTATCTGTAAATTTGCAACAAACAAATGTACAGAAGTCCTATTTTTGATTACAAGCCTAGAGAACATTCTCAACTCAGCCTAGTTAAAAGTGCTTATTACTATAATCCACATCCACATATTACCATGAAAAATACTATTTTTTAAAAATGTGTAAGAACCTAATAAGTGCATACATTTTTGTCATTCATTAGGCAAAAAATGGTTTTGTTGACTATGCATTTTACCTTTGAAATCTAAGACAAGTGCAACTCTGGCGTCACATGTGTATCTTTCATACTTCTCGTTAGCCGCTTTTCCACCATCGGGCCAAACCGTTCACTTTGATTTACCGTTCCATTCCGTGATCCGAGCCGGCCGGTACGGATATGGTTTCGTTTTCCACTGTGGGGCTGATAACGGAGCTCTTCAGTCGTTGCCTTATTAACGCAAGAGTTTACACACAATATGCGATGTAAATAGTGACCACGCTATGTAGGATGATCAGTTATTTCTTTTAACTTGTATGATTAATTTGTGTTCATGTCGCTCAAATATCATGTTTAGCTACGGAGAAACTGGCAGCCAGGCAACAGACAAGTGACCGATCCTGAGTGGTGACGTCACTACTCGCATTCTAGCAGTACGGGTCGGCATGGTTGGCTAATTCCGGGCGGAGAACGGTTTGTAATTGTGCCGTGTTGTACCGGGTTCAACTGGAAATACAACTGGAACCGTTCCTTACCATTCCATCCGTACGGCCCAACGGTGGAAAGCGGATTTTGTGAGTAGTGCAGTGGTGTAATGGCAATTTACAATAAAATCTTTCGTTACAGATTTCGTTTCCAAAGAAATCAAACATATGGGTGACACTTGAACTTGGCAAAAAGATGATCCCTTAACCATCCTGATTGGCTGATTTTCATTTTTTCATTTATTTTTGATAATTTTAGTAAACTTTAACATTAGCATGCACATCCTACGCTGTTATTAATACGGGGATCGGCTGGAAATAGCGACCTCTCCTGGATTGATATAGTATTAACATTATAATCTGAACGCAATCTTTACATTACTGCTTTTCAAATGTCCAGCGGGCCGTATTTAAAGACATGGCGGGCCGCCAGTTGCCCATCCCTGCTATTCACCTTATTCCGCCACGCCCACTTTTAATACTTCGCTCTTCCGCATTTTGTCATCCGACTTCCGCTAAGCTGACGCGGCACATCCGGTAGCTAGATCAGTAGTTAGAAGATTGTTTATAGCGAGCTATAACTTTAGCGAAATGACAAATAACATTAATGCCGTAAATGTTTTAAATTGGGAGCACGGAGAAAACTTTATACGACGATCAGATGGTCTCATATCATCATTGTTAACGTGGGTAGATGATATAAAGAAGTGGCCAGAGGTAACCATGGGACTGTCAGGAGTTGATGGAGCAGCATGTAGAGGGTATAGGTGAAGACTGGAATTATTTTAAATAATTTTTGTTAAACAAGAGATAACTTTGTGATTTGTATTTTAGAAAATGTATAATTTAATATAAGTTGTGATAAAATCAGTTGTAAGAGTGTTTGTTGTCATCAGGAAGCTAGAGACACCTTTTACTGACCTTCATGTAGAGGTAATATTTCACCATTTAATTTTAATGGGCAATAAACCAAGATGGAATTCATTTGCAAACTTGACATGACTTATTCCATTTAAATCCGAAGACTTAATTCCTTTAAGTTTTAAGAGCTCATATGGTTTTTATATGGTTTTATTAAAAAAATACTGACAGCTAACATCTGGCCACATTGTAAAGATGAAAACAAAAAAAAACTTCACAACTGGTCATATTGTAAAGGTTTATAGAAATAATTTACAGATAGGTAACATCTGGCCACATTGTAAAGGTTTATAAAAATAACTACATACACTATTTACACTGATTAGTTAAATCAAAACCACAGCACAGACAGACGTGGAACGCACCTACAAATCACCACTTATTCATCCTCTACATCAGAAATTATGTTGTTTAGAAGGTTACACAGGGCAAATTCTCTAAATTTTATCAATTTTAGGGGTGAGGTTAATTGGAACTGTTGTAAGAAAGGATTTTGAAGTTTTTCAGTTGGCATATGACCTGCTCAACATGGACACGTACATTGGCGATGTGCCTGGTGTTGGTGGTGTCTTCTTCGGAGAGTTGCATGCCTCTCTTGGTGAATGCTGGAATGACAAGTTTCACCTTCCTTTCATAGAGGAGATCGGTAATGGTGAAGCCTCTGTCTGCAATTACTTCATCACCTGGACGAAGGTATTCCAGGAACCCTGAATTTGCAGTTATGAATTTATCACACCAGGTTTTGAAACACCAAACCTTTCAGCAAGATCACCCTGCAATAAATTAAGACGCAGCTTCATCAGAGTCATCAGGAGCTGATCCCAAGTGTGTAGCTGGAAGCTGTTGGTGTATGTATTGGTAAGGTGCTCGGCGACTAAATGAATGGTGGTTGTTTCTCAGCAGAGTTGTGTACAATGGCGCCGGCTCAACACATTGTGTTCTCATATCAGATGTAGATGGCTTCAGGTTGAGTTGTGATTTTGAAACATAGTTGTGGTCAGAGACAGATGGTTTCTCCCATTGTGTTTCTGCATCACAGTTCAGGGGCCTGTGGAAATAATATAACCGTAAACATATTTTTACATTAGTAATAATACATCATGAGAATTAATATATGATGGCACTCATACTTTAACAGAACAGTGTGAGAGAGAGATGCATTAAAAACGAAACAGTATACACACAATCTCTAACTCTAGTGTTAATATGTAGGTCAATATCAATATCTGAATGAGATAAGAGAAGTAGCTGGCCTGCTATCATCTGCAATCTCTGTAACTTACAGGAATAATGTAAGCTACTGTAAGACTGTAATGTACCATAATACTATCGTAAATATGTACCATTGTACTATCTTAAATATGAAATATATAGGTGGCAATGGTAATAATGCAAGATTCGTTGTATTTTGCTCGTTACTGATCTCAAATGTATTCATAGAACAGACTTCACAAATCTAACATTAGGCTAACTAGCACATGGCTAGCTAAGTTAGCTTACCTGAATCTGACGACCTGTTCAGCACTCGGCGTCACTTCTTTACCGGAACATCATAGCTGAGCCATTTCTCGGGGTAAGGGCGTTCGTCAGTCGGCCTCCCGTCCATGAAATGGTACGAACACACATAAGGGCACTTCAAGTTTAGCGCCTTCAGCCATTGCCTCAGATGCTCCTAGTCTTAAGGTGGTGGGTGTAAATTGTAAAGTGCACCGCAACACTCCAACCGCTTCACATTGTGTTCGTAACATCGTTGATGCAACTGTTCTCTCTTCTTAATCTAATTGTTATGGCAGACCCTAACTGAGCATATAATACTCATCTACCGTTACAGCTATAGGATTACCGCTAGCGACTACTAGCTTAAGTTCCTCTCAGCCGGAAGTAAGATGACAAAACGAACGCAATGGCGCCACCCTTGTTGTCACGGAAAATAAGGTGAATAGAGGGTATGCACGTGACGTCACCGTCGACCGTTATGACTGCGGTCACGCCCACTGAGTGACAAAAGGCTGAGTGGCAGCATTGGTTTTCAGCGTGAATGCCGCGAAAAACACACAAAACACATCCAAAACGGGAAAGAGTTTTGCGATTGACTGTACAAATAGCTTTGACACAAAATCTGAGGTATATTTTTACAGACTGCCGAAAGCTATAGGAAAAAGAAGCAAATAGGTCGCTGTAATTCACAGAAACAGCTGGACTCCAGGCAAAGGAACATGTTTTGCAGTTATCATTTTGTGTTAAAATGTTGGATTTTGGGGTAAAATCATACCCTATATATTGTATTGTTATATATTGTGTTGACAACTCATGAATTAAATATTTAGCATGCTAAATAGCAGTGCTTTTAAATAAACACTGACAAAAATTATACAAGTTTTAGGGCTGGACGATATGATGAAATCTATAACATTGATATAAGTGATCACTGCGATTTAGACCTACCTATATTGTAGTTATATAAAGCGTTCACAGGCAGATTTGCTTTATGTGTTTCCCCGGCGTCGAAATCAGGCACATATAAATGTCAGGAAACACGATTCCTGGCTGCATGCAAATATCCATGGATTAGGTTTCTTTGACATGTCATAAGGAACACTTTCGAGCCCAAATTTTAGTGTAATTGTTTGTTTTACTCGCGTTTTCGCAGTTTCCTCTGTTAAATCCAGTCATGCAGGTTCTTTTGCCACTCAATCCAGCTGAGGGAGCGCATTCCGGCGGGAAAGTGATGTCAGTCCATACCCTCTATACCAACAGCAAAGTGCCATTTTCAAAAATAGCTAGCAAATATAATAGCTTGTTAAGGTTAACCGATCAGTTTAGTGTCGTTGCCCAACCACAGAAATGTGCACAACTTGCGCTATAGCTAACTAAGATTATAGATATGTGTAAAAGAGGTTATTTTTTTCTACACATTTTTAGTTAATATTGACACAAAACGTGTAAATTAGAGTGTTACACATAATTTGTGTAATTTTTCAACACATTCCTTTTAAGAGTGTACCGACACAGACAGTGAATGTGAAAATCCAGTAAGTAGTCCACTGAATGCATCAATGGCATGTAAAAAAACGACACCAGATGCAACCATGCATGAGTCTATTTCCATGGACTACACTGCAGTTCACGATACAGCACAAAACATGGATTTTCCTGACAGCTATTCAGAAACTTAAGCATCACCCATACTGGCCAAAGCAGGGCAAAATTTTTGCTTTGTGTTTGGAGAGCCTCAATCCAAAATTGCACGACACTTTAAAGTCCATTTCAAATCTGAGAATGATCAAATTATTTTTAGATGATGCTATATAATTTTTTAGATGAGACTTTCTTTTTGTGTAAACCACAGAAAACATGAGGTATGAACTGAAACATCTAGTTTGTTTCTGCTAATTGGCTGTAAGGGCAGAATTTTCAAACCCAACCTTTGCCTACAGCTCAGACGTAACCATGAGAAATTTGCAAATTAAATTATTTCATTTGTTACATTTTTAAGTACTTCAGTAATTTATTTTTGTTGAATACTTTGTTGACCTGTTATGATTAAATGTCCAATTCAATGAACAGTATCTGAGTTCTACTTGTTTAGTATAAAAAAATAGTATTGGCCTAGACAAAAATTTACAGGAAATGTGTTTTGAGTTGCAAAAAAATAAGTATAGTAAAAATAAGTAAGTTTTATAATTATGACCTTTACCTTTTTTAATAATTTGCTCACACTTTGAATAGGTAGGCTATTGTTTAATTTAATTCAATAGCACTTTTCACAGTTTTGCATGGTTGCAAACACATATACATGCATGGTTACATAAGTAAATATTTGTAATTGTGACAAATAAAGAAAACAACATATAGTCAGTTTGAAATGGTGAAAGAAATTCATGTACCTGATCAGAAGTTTTATTACATTTGTGTATTCCTAATGCACTTCAATGCACCTACTGTAATACACTTTTCCCATTAATGCTACTTTAATGGCCCTTATTTGCAATTTGAAATATGGACTGCAGCCCTTTGGGCTGTCAAAATATTATGAATTATGGGATGACACAAAAAAAAAAAAAAAAACGCATAAAGTTAAAATGTCAAATAATTCCAGAAACGTTTACTGTATGAAAAGTAAATCATTTTAATTTATGCGTCACATATAAATCCGCAGCTTAATGCAAGACCGCCAAATCATTTCATTGTTTTTGTCAGGAGCAGTTGTGGTGCATTGAGAGTTGAAGCGCACAGAGACAATCGGCAGAGGAATGTTAAGGATGATTATATTTCATCTGCACACACGGAAACACAAGCAGTTCTGCGCGTTCACATGTTTCCACCAATGAACAGTACTGTCTGTGTTTTAGTGCGTGCACAAGAATAAAACTAATGTGTCGGTTTATGCAATTGCTTCTTGTTGCGTTAATGACAGATAATGTCAGGTAAAAGGGAAGCAAAACATTTTTGATATTTAATTTTGCGTCTAATGGTATTATTTCTTCAACAGCTTAAAGTTTAATTCACGTTCATGTTATATAGCAACAGGCCGTTTCATGTTTATTTTCACGCACCACTTACTGTGTCTATATTAATCATTTTGTCAGCGATTCACAGTCTTTTAATCCATATAATTTGTGCTGTCATTAATAGTTGTCATTAATAATGTCTGCGCGCTTATAGCTGTACTTGTAACAGTATAGAGAGAACACAAAATAACACCAGTTTAGTGTAGTCTATATATGTGTGGTGGCGCAACAGGTAAGCCGAGTGCTCTTGTGCGACAGCGGCCCCGGGTTCGATTCCAGCCCGTTCTGGTTCCTGTATTCAATATACATTTAAATCTGTTCCCATTGTCTCACTGATGTTCACTGGATCAGTAAGTTACTGGTTTACTGGGGCTGTCTGTAAAAGGCATATTCTAAAGCTGTAACTTTATTTATAAAGATTACTTTATTGTAGCCTATTTGAAGCACACTATAATGATGCCATTAGCACACTACAAGTTAACTTGGAATGCCATTGCAATGTGTTTCAAAATCACTAAAAGTTTGTTATCAGTATAATATTAATGTATGTTCAACACTCTTACAATGTAATTGAATTGCAATTCTAATGTCACCAAAAATACATTTAAAGTTTATGTTGAGTGAATTCTGCATTTTAAAACTTAAACACGAGTATATTTAAAGTGTACTTAAGTATACTTGGAATAGTTCCACTTTAGCACAAACAAGTATATTTAATACAACTTTAGTTGAACTTCAGCACTGCTTTTGGACAACTAAAATGCATTTAGTACAAAATTAGTTGTTCCAATTTAGCAGACTTTAAGTATACCAATTTATAGCATGCCACAAATACATTTAGTTATACTAAAGTACATACAAATAAATTGTGCTTAAGTATACTATTTTTTCACTAGGGTATGCACCATGAGTTCGTTAATCTAACCCATGCATGCATGCTTTTAAATGCCATTGGCTCATGTGATTGTACTATATATCTTAGTTGTATTTTAAGTGATATAACAGATTCTATAAACAACTATAAGAGATCATTTTCTTCGTCAACTTAATTGACCTTATGTATTGAACGTTCTGACGTAGTTCTGTAATATAAGCCAGCTCAAAAACTTCTGGTTAAATGTCACTTGCTGGTGTGCCGGTACCGTTCTGAGATAGATTTAACAGCATGAACTGTTTTAATCCATTGTTTAAACCCAGAATCTAGTCAGTTAATAGTCAGACTTAGCATTTAACTTCGTATAACGTTACTACACTTACCTTCATAGTCATGGATATAACTAGAAATGTACACCTTAAAGTCCCCCTGAAATCAAAATTTAAGTTTTTTAGCTTTTAGTATGAATATGTTAGCCTTAATGTTATGAATAAGCTGGTGTGTTCCAAAACAATGACAAAATTCGCATTTAGGAGATATAAGCATTCAAAACGTACAGTCTCTCACTTCCGCTAAAATGGATCACGGATTTTCATGACATCGCATCACACTTCAGTTTCTCATCAAATCTTTGGTCCAATCAAATGCTCTCTAGAATCTGAAATCCCGCCTCCTCCTACACTCTTACAGACGCAGAAGATGCGGCTGAAATCGGTCATTTGTTCACACATTTACTAGTTTCTACATGGTGAATGGCACATAGTAAACTATAAAGAGAATAGGGAATGATTCAGACAGTGTAAATATGCTTTCCTTTGACATGAATGAAGTCCGTTTTCGCATTAGTGTCACATGAACCGCCGCAAGGCGAGCACAGTCTGCTTCGGTTCAGAGACATGAGAGCACAGAGAGGATCATATGCGTGAGTCGGCACAGACCACAAAACGTATCGGACCCATTCTGCACAGAATGCTGTATATAAGCGATATAAAGGACAGTATGAGGAGAAACGGTTAGAGATTAGAAGGAAACTGAGGTTTTACAGAGTCTAACGGCTCTGGCCGAGCTGTAACATAAACAAAACGCTATTGGCTATTTTAAAAAGGGGCGGGGCTGTTCGAAATATCGCCCTGTCTTCCTGTTTCAGTTGAAATTACGTCAACGCATTGACTAATGTTGCACGTTCCAACACTCTTCAGTGGGCCTTTAAATCCTCTCTCCCACTGGCTTGATGACCCTATCTCACGGCGAATTCGTACGATTTGTTCATTGCATTTAAGACAACCTCATCAAGGCGAATTCGTACTAATTCGCACGATTTGATTAAGTGGTACGATTTCTTGTTCACGTTCAATAAACTCTCGATCGGAATTTAACAGCAGTTACATGTGCCACATCTTGGTAAATGTCTGTTACACGCTGTCCTAATGTTCTATATATAAAGTCCATTATAGGTTATTTATTAAACAGATCGGCTCCATATGTTCGCTGGATTTTATCTGTCATCTCTATTACTATTTTTTGTTCCAAAAAGTTGAACATATAGCGCTAGCTAGGGTGATTAAACGCTAGAGTTAGCTATGGAGATCTCCCATCAGTTTGTCATGTTCATATTGGTGGAATTCATGGAAGTAGTATTTCTACTACTATTTTGTAGTTTTAGCACAATAACAGCAATGCTTACTATGCTTTTACCATAGTTACTGTGATTCTATTGTGGTAATTTGTAGTTAAAGCACAAACAGTTTATGTATAGTCCTTGTTATGTATTATCACAACACTTACCATGTTGTTAATTACTTTTATGTAATATGCAAAACTGTAATTCAGTATTTTTTTGTGCCTTGCAGTTACTTCAGATCCCACACTACTCCTCCATCTACACTCTCTAAAACATATTAATCCAACGGCTCTTTTAAGTGCCATCTCTTGCAAAAGCTCTTTCTCGCTCTCTCTCTCTCTCTGTCTCTTTCTCACTCACACACACACACGCACACATTCACCTTTTATTCCCTGCACATGCACACTTTTCACTTAGGCCTACATTAATTATAGACACTCATTTTAAGGACATTACATAATTTTCCTCACACACAAAAACAGCAGTGTAGTGTTTGCTACAAAGAGATCGGCAGTGCCTCCAAATCATGTAAACACTGTGGAATAACAGTTAAACAGAAGAAAAATCTGGAAGACCAAAAACTTAAATTTGATTACCAGTGGGCAGCCAAATTAAAAGATGGGAATATTAGCAAAATTATGAATTCTGTGGACTTGCTTGTAAGCTTTATTTCAATAAATTAAATATAACAATTATTATTTTTTTTTTTTAGACAAAAAGCCTATTAGCACTAAAGTAAGTTTTTAACTTTAATGTATACTCTTGTTTAAAACATTTTGTTCTCTCTTCTCAGCTCCATAAACTGGAATTACTGGGTGTCTCACCAATGTTTTTTTATCACAACACAGAGAGACCAGCATCGCTCTACAAAAGTATTCGTTAAAAGTGCATACATTCAGAGCCATCCCTCAGTTCCAGTAATGCAGAGGCTTTATGAGGCTGTTATAAGAAATATTTATTTGTACATTTACATTCACGATTTGAAAAGCTTTTCTTATTGTAATACATACTCATTTAACCTCGACTTGTGCAAAAGATTGTCACACTAAATGTTTTATAGAGTGCATGTAGTGGCATAACTACTGTTAGTGTTTTATTAGTATAAAACTCTCTAAAACTAATTTGAATTTCTCATTATACATTAATTAAATAAGTTTATTTGTATAGCATGTTTCACAGAACATATTGTTTCAAAGCCGCTTTAGAGAAAATGCTTGTTTTGACATTATAATTAGGAAGGGTTTTTGTTATCAGTCGTAGATGAGTGTCAAAATAATGTCAAGTGAAGAAAAGTTGCAACACTCGCCCTAGAAGAAAAAAAGTTTAAAATAAAAACAACATCATCACACAATGCTTTACACACTCTCACAATCACCAACAGTTGTACTGTACTAACTGTGGGAGTGGCTTTATAACTAGATTAAAAGTGGAAAAGATAAACATTAATAAGAAATACCATAGTCTATTTTCTGAATAAGCCCTTTGGGAAACAATGTATCTAAAGGAACCCTGAACTCTTTGATCAGTACTTGAATTCTATAACAGATAAAGTTAGAAATGTCATTTGGTGAGGAACCTTTAGATTTTTTGGATGTCCATGTCAAAGGCCAAGTCTGGACATTCGTGTGGAGAATCGCAGTAATTGTCGTGCTGCCACCTATGAAACTGCTAGTGACAAAATACAGGTCGCCACATGCAAAAAAACCACAATTAGTGTCCTCACGGATGGGAAAAAGGTGTACCTGGTGCCAGTAGATGGCGAAACACGGGCATTTGCAAAGGCACAGTCATACATTATTAAAAACTTCTCTGTCTTTGTAAAGTTCGGCAGAAAGTGCATTTTCTTGGGAGCTACCTCCAAAAAGGTTCATATGTTGCCCTCTTGCAGTAATGGAGGATATAAAAATCCACTCAGAGGAGATCCTCAATCCTCCCTCTGTGTATATGACCGGGGATGAGGACGATCTGTTTACCCGGGGAGGGTATGTGTCCCTTAAAGGCAGAATTGAAAAGGTAAGTGATTTATTGAGATTAAAGGGTTAGTTCACCCAAAATTACTCACCCTTATGTCGTTCTACACCCGTAAAACCTTTGTTCATCTTCGCACAAATTAAGATATTTTGATGAAATCCGATGGCTCTGTGAGGTCTCAATAGACAGCAATTGAGATTGAAAATCTCAAGGTCCATAAAGCTACTAAGAACATATTTATAACAGTTCATGTGAGTACAGTGGTTGTATCTTAACATTATAAATTTTCAACAATATAGTGATGGTCGATTTCAAAACACTGCTTCGGAGCTTTACGAATCGAATCTGTGATTTGATCTCCTATCAAACGGCTAAACTGCTGAAATCATGTGACTTTTGCGCTCCGAATCACTGATTCAATTCGTAAAGCTCTGAAGCAGTGTTTTGAAATTGGCCCATCACTATATTGTTGAAAAGTTATTTTGGGGTTTTTTGGCGCACAAAAAGTATTCTCGTCGCTTTATAATATTAAGGTAGAACTACTGAACTCTCATGAACTGATTTAAATATGTTTTTAGTACCTTTATGGATCTTGAGAGAGGAAATGTCATTGCTGTGAATTCAGACCTCACTGAGCCATCGGATTTCATCAACAGTATCTTAATTTGTGTTCTGATCTTACGGGTGTAGAACGACATCAGGGTGAGTAATATATGACATTATTTTCTTTTTTGCAGGTGAACTAACCCTTTAATGGAATTTTAATGGATTTTCTTATTTTGTTAATTGAAATTCTATCACTTTGATATACTCTTTTCTCTCTCTCTCTCTTTTATTTTTTTTAAAGATTTTCCCAACTTTCATGGCCCTTAGAATATTTTGTTTAATTAATAAATAGGTCCCCCTTTAATATACACACCTGTTGCTGAATTTAACACTTTAACTGCCATGATAAGATTTTCCAATTTTTAAGACGTTTCCCAATCAGAGGTTCTGTTCTTTATTTTGATATATTATGTTTAGGTATTCTAGCAGCCTGAGAGTTTTGTGAAAATTATCAAAAATGCTGGCACAGTCTGGCAACTTGGAAAAAAAAAAACAAAACAAAACAAAAAAAACGCTGGAGGGGAAAGTGTTCATCTAGCCTTTGCAGTTACATGTAATTTGTTTCACAGGTAGTGCATTAGCAACATTGTTTTATTTAACTGTAGTTACAGATGGTCCAAATGACTCCTGTTAAAGATGGAAATGTCCCAATTCTTGATGTGTCCTTAAAATGTGGACAGAGGATCACTGACGTCTCTCTCTGGCGGGACGAAGCCTTAGCTGAGCTTCATTTGGGAGCCCAAGTTGAGGTGTCTCATCTCTTGGTCACAATCAGGCAAAATGGATACAGCAAGTTCCATTCGTCTTCCTTTTCATCCGTCAAGGTACATAACAAATGCCCAATCTTACTTATAATTATGAACAAGATTGAATATAACATACAACAAAAGATTTGTGGTTAATGCTGTAGGTCGCCACCTACAAACGTATGCAGGGAAATGTCATTCCCCTTCGTTTGAAGTGGGGTCCCAAAAAAATATTTGTTTAAAGGGCTAAAACTCCAACTAAAGAAGAACTGAGACACCCTTACCCCTCCATTTTGCACATTCACGTGAAGGGGTAGGGGTGTCTCAATTCTCCTTTAGTTGGAGTTAGTACATGTTAGTACATTTGCCATAGTCATGCTCAAGTTTACCTTAGTTATCATGGACTTTCAGTTTGGCTGCGTCCAAAACTGCCTACTTCTCTACTATTTAGTAGGAGAAAAACAGTAGGCAAGTGTATAAGTATGTCAGAAACCTCAGTATTCATAAATGGGTAGTCAAGAAGTTCCCAGATGGCCTACTGCTTCCGCCCAGATTCTGAAGTGTTCCTCGATAGATACTTTTCTATCCCAGGAGGCCACGGGAGAAGATACGTCATAAAGAAGAAGAAGAACAGGATATGTCATAATCGAACATGGCTGAAAAGTTGGACGCAGGTGTTTTCAAATGCGAGTATTACAAACCAAAAACATGGTTCCTTGTTTTAAATTTGCATTTGTTGAACAACCGTAGAGCAATTTTTTTAAAGCGTAAAGACGCTAAATTGTATAGTATAGTTGTGATTTTTCTGTAAACACACGTTTTATTGTGTATAGCTAACAGGGGAGCTCCAGGAAGCACACGTACATCTCCAAAGTGGATTTACATACATTTTAAACCATATACATCTTAAATACGATTACTAAATGATTTAATATCTGGTAGGAAAATCGTAAATATTAATTTCATATGAGTATGTCTAATAAATCCTAGATATGAAGTAGACATCTGAGTGATGTATGCTATTGTGTAGTACAAATATAAGTAATGTAAATAAATTTCCATAAAGTAACTAAATATAAGTAACCTATTGTATTTGTACATTATTTCTGTTGAAAAATTGAAGAACATTTGTGTTGGATAAAAAAGCTACTCAACACATCATCAACTACCTCAACATGTAAATGTAGTTTTGAGCACATAAATCTCAGAGGAAACTTGAATCTTGTTACAGGGATAGATGAACACACACATCTGCTTATCCGGTGGAAAGCAGCTAATGAAGCTCTCTTCACCAGAAAGCAGAATGCTGCCATCAAAGGCTTTGAGTGAGTATACTACAAAAATAAGTTGTAGTTTATTTTAATTATTGTAATTTCAAACAGCGTTATTACAGCACTTTTCTGATTCTTGATGTCTGTGCATTTGCAGAGCTTTTGTGGCGGAGCAGGACCTGCAAGGCAGCGTGACGGCAGGATTTGGGGAAACCTCAAAAATATAAAGTAAGATCATTTTGTTATTTCTAATACAGAAATCAGATGACATTGTGCTATTAAAATGACTGCTTTTGTATGATGTTTGTGCATTTTTGTAAGATCTGAAATGTCCTCAGACTGGTGTGAGCACTGAGGATGGAGAGACACAGCAGATCCTGGAAATGGTATAGAGCCATGAGACCCTCCATCACTCCACCTGCCCTTATTTCCTCATCTGGCCCGGATGTTGCTGAGTTCTTCATCCTCAGTGAGCCCACAGCCAGCGAGGGCTAAATGTAAAAGGCCCAAAGACCTTGTGGACAGAATTGGAGAGATGGAGGAGAAGGAAGCGGAAAGAGATCGGGAAGCTGCTGAGAGGGAGGAGAGACGGTGGAGAGAAATGGAGGAGAAAGAGGACAGAAGAGACAGAGCGACAAACGAGAGAGGAAAGGCAAGAAAGAGATGCAAGGGAAAGGGAAGAGAGATGGCAACGGGAAGTGAGAGAGCGAGAAGAAAGGAGAGATAGGGAGACTAAGGAAAGGGACGAAAGGTTCCTTTCCCTCCTTAAAATTCTTGCAAAAAAATAAATAAGACAAAAGCATCTTCTGATCATTTACACATTTGGGTTTGTGTAAAAAGAACAAATATTTTCAAATAGAATTAAATAATATATATATATATATATATGTCGCAAGAGATGTCTTACAGCAGGACGAGATATGAGACTCTGCTGATTACATTTTCTCAAAGTGATAGTGAACATATAGTGGACAATTCGAAATAAAGCATACATCCAAGAAAATTAAATATAAAACACTAATACAAACAATTCACATTAATACAATGAAACTAAACTCAAGTAACCACCATTTTACATATTTTGTATAAATGAAATGAGGAGAGAAGAACGCAGCCTTAAAATGGCGCGGTTACACAGGACAGCACGTGCGAGACTACAGCACATGCTAATAGTACTCAGCTGGGGCTAATGTTATTTTAACACAGAACATGACAAAAACCGAATAAAACGCATACCTGGGACAAACAGCACCAAAACGCTGATCAGAATGTAGTACATCGATGTTGCATGAGAAGTCTTAAATGAAATAAACATTAGTTCGGAGTTCACAAGCAGGCCAATTAACACACTCTTCTTCTTATCGTCACAAATAACACATATTTAACTCGACTAACATAACTAGGAGCTGACAGACAAAATAAGTAAACTTGTGTGTAGTTTACAGTTCAAACTTTGGCTTGAAAACGATCCAAACTTAGTTATTAAGACGGAGCAATTATTGATGCGACTTACTAGCAGGGCGAGATAGGCGACTCTGCTGATTTCATAGCTCCGCCCCGCAATATCACGTGCACAACACGAGTGACAACACCCAATGGCGAGTTTTCCCAATTTATGCTGAATTTAACTAACATATTTTTAAACTCCGTTACACACACACACACACATTTATATATATATATATATATATATACACACACACACACACACATATATATATAAGCGTACAGTACTGTGCAAAAATCATAAGGCACAACCAGCTTTGTTGTTTTATCAATGCTTTAAGGATCATCCATATTTTGCTCTCTTTATTAAGATAAAAACAGAAATTATGAACACAAATAATAAAAGAAAAACTGTACAAAATGGCTTCTTTAAGCAAACATCAATAACAAAAGTGTCAAACAAGAAACTCTGTGAAGCTTATCACATTACTTCTAATCATTAGTTTTCTTGGCCTTTCTTGGGCTTCTAATCCTTTTCTATAAACATCAATTATTAATCATACTTACAGGTTGAGATTCAGAGAAGCAAGCTGGTCCAAATAAGCTGGGCATTGATTCATATTTTAAGTTTGTGAATCCTGCGTTAAACTCCCCGAGGTTTGAGAAGCAGTCATCGGTAAAATGATGGAACACAACAAAAGATTGTACTGCTGTGGTAATGTTGAAAAAATGAATTTTCCCTGGCGTCTGCACATGCAATAAGTGGGTGGGCAATATGCTAATGTTTCGTTGTGACGACACAACGAAACGGCTTTGGATTCATTTTACAAACAACTCGTTCAATTGACTCAGAGTCGACTCTTACTTTGAGACAATAACTTTATATACGGTGCACTTTCAGATTTAAAATTTGCAGGATGTTTTCATTCACTTAGAGCTATGTCACACACTACATGAAAAGTAATTTTCAAAAATCCATAATAGGGGCACTTTAAGTGAGACGAGTCTCAGTTAAACATTGTTATTTTTAAGATCGGAAGAGGAAGAAGTTGTGTCGGGTCATTGGAATAATGCCGCCGGATCGCTGGTCAGCATCGTTTACGGTCGGAACTACGACTGTATCTGATCGTCTTCAAACCTCCGACTTTCGTTCTTCATTAATGAAAACATTCTTGGCAAATGCTTTCGCTTTCGTCCATCTTGCGAAAGTGGTGTGGAAAGTGCATGAACCTAAGAAAGAATAATGCTTATCAGTAGATTAGACGAATGTCCATTTTGATTGCATGGAAATATGTTCTGGAAATATGCATTGTTGGAAATATGTACCTTTGCGCCTCTCTTTTCGCTTGTTGGCCTTGAGAACCTCCTCTTGTGTGCTGGCTTCTGGTTGAAAGTGCTGAACTGGAGAGAAAATCAAGTCAATCCTATTAAAAATCAATCATTCTTATTGGAAAAATCAAGTGCAGTTTAGAGTGGGAAATCATGAAAGCCATTACCATCACAACTGATCTCCCCTCCACACAAGAGTTTACTGCAACAAGGTCTGCTTCATGCTTTGGTCCAAGTCAGCTAGGACACACCAGGCAATCTTGTTCAGACAAAAACTTGATGGGAAATGATTTATATAGATGTATATATTGTGTTGTTTTTATGTTTTAATCATGAGTTATTTTATTAATTAAATGTCAATATTTCTTGTTCATCACAAAATGCACACTGATCATTAATTTAAATCTTGCTAGTTATTTTCCATCTTTGAAATAAATGAGTAAACAAGCATGCAAAACTGCTGGGATTCTTTCTATTCTTTGCTTTCCTATTTCAATATATTCTGCCTTGATTTATTATTTATTTACGACAATCTATTGTGTTTATTACATTAAATAAAAGATGTAAAAAAAAAAAAAAAAAAAAAGAGAAAAGAATAGGGTCTCCACCTACCGAGGTGTTATACAAAAAAAAAAATCCACTGGGTGGCACCCATGCGCTATTATAACTGTTAGGTATTTCCGTATGAATTGCCTGTACAATCCAATCATACAGTATAACTCTTGAGGAGGTGAAACAAGCGATTCATAGTATGCAATGTTCTAAAGCACCTGGTCCTGACTGCTTTACGTCAGAGTTTTATAAAACCTTTTGCGACCAAATTTCACCGTTGTTGCTTGATGTCTTTAATGAATCAATTGAAAATGGTTACTTACCTCCAGGGCTGGACTGGGACAAAAAATCGGCCTTGGCATTATGGCCCATGCCCACTACATATGATCATAAACACCACCCATCTTTGCGCACCCTTGAATATACCAACTCCTACTCCTTAAAACCACTGAAACCATGTAATGAGGAAGCAGGTATGAGTGAGAGTCAACACACTAGATAATTAAAAAAAAAAAAAAAGTCATTTATTAGTACAATTAAATTGTATAGTCCCCATTGATTAATCTTAAAACACGCTATAAGCTGCACTGGTATAACAATACATATATGCAATGGACTCAACATTGTTAAATAAGTAAACAAATAAAGTGGTCATGATCTCAATTTCATTTCAGATATTGTCCATAAACACCTCACAAACACATTTTTGTCACGTCCCAAAAATACATTCACCCCACAGCCTATAATAAGTAATGACCAAAACAATAATACTGCCAGCTGACTCACTGTTAATGTTGTGGTTAACAAAATAATGTTCTCAGTTTCAATAAGACAATGTATCAGAGACACAAAAACTTCTAGCTCAGTAGGGAAGACATAAAAGAACTAGCTTAAAGATCTGCTAATTGTCTCAGCCAGTTGTGCACAATGTGTAAATTAGCCGTTCTGACCATAGACATAATAAAAACGTGTATTTTATATATGGCTCTGACGGTAACACTGAGACGTTATAGCTTGGTAGCCACAAGATGTGATTGGACCAGCCCAGTGTCAATTAAGAAAAGAACCAATGGGCTGCTGATCTACGTGTTTCATGGGCCGGTCTGTCAGAAAAAAAAATCCTAGTATCCTGCGCTGACTTTTTTTTGACAAACGCATTACGCTGACCTGAGCATTGCATCAATTAAGCAAAACAAAACAAAATAAATAGAATGGGCCGCCAGTGTACGAGTTTTATGGGCCATTCAGACAAAAAAATAAATAAATAATAAAAAATTAAGAGATGTATCAGCCCAAAAAGCGCATCGGCCCAGCGGGAAACTGCCCGGTCTGCCAGAAAGCCAGTCCGCCCCTGCTTACCTCCAACATTTTATAAGGTAAGCATTTCTCTTATACCCAAGGCAAATAAAGATCCATTAGATCCAAGCTCATATAGACATATTAGCTTTTTAGATGTAGATAATAAGGTACTGGCTAAGATATTAGCTACTCGTCTTGAAAATATCCTTCCTTCTGTGATCTCTTCAGACCAGACATGATTCATTAAAGACAGATATTAGAAGATAATATTAGAAGATTATTTGTTATTATTTACTCCCCTAATTCTAATCACTCTGAGATACTTATTTCCTTAGATGCAGAAAAGGCCTTTGATAGGGTGGAGTGGGATTATCTTTTCTCCACCCTATCAAAGTTTGGATTTGGCCCTAAATTTATTTCATTGGATAAACTACTTTATGCAAGCCCTCAAGCTTCAGTACAAACAAATGGTATTAGCTCTAGTTATTTTCCACTCAGTTGCTCCACTAGACAAGGCTGTCCTCTCTCTCCGCTTTTATTTGCCCTTGCCATAGAACCCTTAGCTATTGCTTTACGAACCTCATATACGTATAAAGGAATAATTAGAGGAGGCAAGGAACATAAAGTGTCCTTGTATGCTTATGACTTATTATCATATATCTCTGATCCTTCAAACTCGCTATCTGCTATTATGTCAATTTTAAAGGAGTTTGGACGGATCTCAGGATACAAAATTAATTTTTCTAAGAGTGTACTATTCCCAATTAACCAATCAAACGTATATCAATCATCCTATTCTCATCCATTTAAGGCAGGAAGACTTGGGTGTAAACATCACAGAAGACCAATGGGATGAAGCACAAAAATTGGTTCATTCCTCTTCAATATGTGTTAGACATGGACTTTTACAGTTCAAGATATTACACAGACTTCATCTCTCCAAAGAAAAGCTTTATAAGATGTTCCCATCTGTGGACTCAACCTGTGGTAGGTATAGACAAACAGGAGCATCACTGGCACATATGTTTTGGAAATGTCCAAAAATCCGTACATATTGGTTTGCAATTTTTCAAACATTATCAGACATTTTGGGAAGACCTTTAGACCCAGATCCAGTCCTGGCTCTCTTTGGAGTTAAGGATGATACATTGATAAATAATGCAATTTGAAATGAGAAGACATCTTTGTAATGTATACATGTGATTTGAATTCAGTTTTGTCCTTCTCTTCAAAAAAGCAATAAAGAGAATGTTAAAAAAAAAAAACACACACAATGGAAAAATAAGCTTAACATTGCTCCTTTCATTTTAGTTAGTACTCATTATTTAAAGCTGCAGTCCGTAAGTCTTGCCTCTTTGTCGCCATCTCTGTTTGAAACCTGCAATTGCAGTTATGCTGAATTTTTATCGTTACGTGATTTGTGCATCGGCAAGACTCCTCAGTGCAGATGAATCTAATGTTTGCTGTCAGTCACCACATCGGTGTGGATACTGTACTTCGGAAACACAGATTCCACGTCTTGGAAGTATGACCAAAATAAGAAAATGTCATCTGAACAAGTAAGTAACATGTCTGCCACTTTTGTTCTGACCAACTGAGGAAAAAAGCATTAGCCTACAATAAATCGTGCTGCCAATAGTGTTTAAATCTAATGATCGCTTAGCTCGGATCATGCCAAACCATGCAAATTATTATTACTGTTATACTTTGTTCTCAAATTGTTAATGTTAACAACATCAGCATTGTGTGACTATGTGTATTTAGTGTGTATTAGCGTTACCTGTAGATTTAAATTTCTGTAGCCAATCCGCAGTCCGAAGTCTTTTGCTTTTGACCACGGCAGTTGTCACTGATGATTGTCATTTGGATCTTTCTGGATTACAATCCGCCATCAAAATGATAAGTTTAATTATTTCAGCTGCTGTGAGAAAAGGCTATAAATGATCCGCTACAAGCAGCATCCTCACATGATATAGCCTACTAGCTGGGACTCCTTCCTTTCTGTTTACAGACGTGACGTAATGATGCAAAGATGAATGCTTGCATGCTTGAATTTCCCGCGGAAACCCACCAGTACCGCTCTTATTATAAAACATTATTACAAGCTTACCGTTGTGAATCGAGCTAAGGTAGTCATTAAGCTTTTTGATGTCTTGAGTGAGTGGCAATTTGGTGGGCTTGTTGTATTTCGAATCATTAATGGTGCTTAACGCTGAGTGAGTTATGTATTCCGACCACTTTGATTTGTACAGTTTCTGGAATGCGTCTGCACTCCTTGCGAACTCTGCGTTTTCAGCAATAAGAGCATGACGGTGGATAATTTAGCTAACTTTTAAGAGGGAGTGTCCGATTTTTAAAGCTAAGCTTGGAGTTTGGTAAGAATGAGTGTTTTCTTGAAATCCTGCAGTTTCTTTAACTGCTTGAATGACGTTCATAAAATTTGCTGGCTTCATGACATCTTCCAGAGTTGCAGATGGACCTTTTTTGCGTAATGTTATTATGAATCTGCCAAGCTCACGGACCTTCTGGCGGATATATTCATGCTTTATTTTGTGAAATCTGTGGTGATTATATAGAGACTAAGCAAACTGAAGAAAGCCAAAATCATGTCTCACAACACGAGCAATTTTATCTTCATTCATTTTACTCAATATTCTCATTACCTCTTCATCTGTTTTGCCAGAGAAGGCAGATTTTGCCACTGCAGCAATGGTGAGGACTCTCTGTCTGCCCTCAGTAGCCTTATCTGTCTTGGGCAGTTTGGACTTGTGCCTCCACAGCTCATTTCACACAAACATTCCATTGCAGTACAAGCAGTATTTATATTTCTTGTGTGTTGAACCTGTGTTTTTAAATGCCTGTCGTTTTACTTTTAATGTACCTTCTCCTTTTTTAAGGAGACGTTGTTGTGGTTGAAGTTGCATCCGTTTCTCAGTTTTTCAAGCAGTGGTTTCCTTTTTTTAGATTGTGCTGGTAAACTCAAGAGCCTTTGCTATATCCATGTATTCTTTGGCATGAACTTTAAAGTGTCGTGCAATTTTGGATTGAGGCTCTCCAAAACCAAAACCAAAATTTTGCCCTGCTTTGGCCAGTGTGGGTGATGCTTGAGTTTCTGAATAGCTGTCAGGAAAATCCGTGTTTTATGTTGTATTGTGAACTTCTGTGTAGTCCATGGAAATAGACTCATGCATGGTTGCATCTGGTGTCGTTTTTTCACAAGCCAATGATGCATCCAGTGGACTACGTCTAGTGTTTATTATAATGTCTATGGAACGGACTCCCAAGGACGGGAGGACGCAAGTCCGGTGATTCTGCAAATGGTACAGCAGCGTACTGGATTGCGTCACTCAGCTCGCTCTCACTACTGCGGTTATCTCTGTATGCATAGACATTATAATAAACACTAGATGTCCTATTGGCCTCTTTGGACTGTTACTGCTATACGTCAACGAGTCCGCCATATTGTGCGGAGCAAGACTGCGCTGTTAACAAATGCAAGTAAACGGGCGAGCTGCGGTTTTTCTGGATAAAAACAAAAATAACGTTAACATTTATCAACCGATTACACTGGTTTATAATGTACGTGGTGCACAAAAAGTTCTAGTTAATTAAAATCTCTATAGTTGGACATATAAAATATTTATTTTAACCCTTTAAGACCTGAAGGCTTTTTTAGAGTTTTTTTTTCTGAGCAACATACACAAAAGTAAAGACTCATAACTCCAAAACTGTAGCAAGGAGAGTCAAAAGGTAGGTATCATTTGATAGAACACTTTTTAAATTGTGTGCATTGTGTGCTTTAGAGGCTGTTGTTTTCTTAGCCCCAGGCAGATCTATGCTTATGTGTCAGCCTTATAGGCCCACAGCTATAGCTGGCCTAGGCTAGAACTAGGGTTAAGGCGGTCTGCTAGTAGCATTTACGCCTTTTTTATACTACCCCTGTTATGTGAGTGTAGTTTTCCTAGTTCTGGCCTCCTCTTATCAAAGTTGTCAGGCCAAGGCCCATTGTCCCTTCGGTGTAGGTGCAAATTAGATAGCAGCTAAGGTAGCAGACTATTGCTAAGTCTCCCTGGTGCCGTTGTCTCAGGCGGTGTAGGCCCCTTTTTTGGTGAATAGAAACTTTGTTGCTGTGGCCCCGCTCCCCCAGAACTATCTAGTGGTGCTTTGACTTCAGTTTTTCCCCTGAACCTCTTGAACTATGTTCAAGCTTGAGTGATATGGTTGTAGCTTTTTATGAAAGCTCCTGTTCCCTAGGGTTCAGTACAGATTGTATCTGTTTTTGGTGAGAATTTCTGATGTGAAGTACCCACCCTGTATTTTTCAGGGTTGGATTAATAGTACTCCCTTGTTGATTCAAGGTTTTTGTGCTTTAATATGTTAGTTCTGATTCCTGCCCTACACTTTGTGAGCTCAGTAACTCTAATACTGCCACAGGCTAGCACCCGTGTGTTCTGGAGTAGTAGGCCTCACTTTGGCCTCCTTTAGAGTATGGTGACGTAGTTTGTACTCCCCTTGCTGTAAGGGTAATAAGTGTTTTTACTGAGTATATTGCCTGTTGGAATGTATAAGCTCAGGATGAGTTTATAAAGCTGACCTCACTACATAGTTTGGTTTTCATATATGGCTCCCTTAGAGCTTGAACACTGCCACAAGCTGATGCTCGTGTTGTGTGAAGTAGAAGGCCCTGTTTGGGCCTCCTTCAGAGCATGATGGCGTAAGTTTGTACTCCTCTTGCTTAAAGAGTAAAAAGTGTTTTTACTGAGTACACTGCTTGTTGGAATGTGTGAATAAGATTAGCTCAGGTTGAGCTAAACTAGTTAACCTCACTGGATGGTTTGGTTCTCAGATTTGGCTCCCTTAGAGCTTAGACACTGCCACTGGCTGACGCCACATGTCTTTCTGGAGTCGCAGGCCCTGTTTGGGCCTCCTTCAGAGCATGATGGTGTAAGTTTGTACTCCTCTTGCTTAAAGAGTAAAAAGTGTTTTTACTGAGTACCAGATGTGGGAGTAAGTCACACATGTGCAAGTCACAAGTAAGTCTCAAGTCTTAACCTTCAAGTCTCAAGCAAGTCCAAGTCAATTTTTGTTATAATCAAGCAATTCAAGTCAAGTCGTAGCTTGGGTCAAACAAGTCACTGGCAAGTCATACAAATGTTTGATGATTTAACTGAATTTATATTAAAATAAGTTAAAACTACAGTAGTTATGGAATATAGGAGTTTTATTTGCAAAAAAAAAAAAAAAATGCAATATGCATTTCTACTCAAAAGGTGTCCACATACAGCTGAGCTGTCAATACAATAAAAAATCTAAAATAAAAAATTTATTAACGTGTGTTCGTGTATGAGTGAAAAGTGTATTGTTTGCATGTGCATGGTTGTGTTCGCAAGCCTGTATGATTTTTTTTCTTTGTGTGTGTGTGTGTGTGTGTGTATACAATATATATATGTGCATCCCCATAAACTATCCATAGGCTTTTCACTGAAGACCAATTATTAGACACTGTACACATTCTAAGTGCTATTGCACAAAAGCTGACATTTCCTTATATACAGTAAATAACCATTTATAATGCATTGCACTTGCAAAAAATTAAATGTGATAATTTTCTCTGTTACCTTTGTTCTTCAATGACAGACAGCATTGGTTGCTGTCACTTTAAGATCTACCGCACATGATGCGGATCTCACGCGCGTCCCACTTTCTCACAACTCTTTACTTTCGTTTAAGACTTTATTTAACTCATTCAAAGCTGCTCTTATGAGGATACTCGACAAAACAGACATTTTTGGCATTATGTGTTATTGCTCGTTTAAGCGTGACATTGAGGCGCGTGTCTTTCTGTGCGCCGTGTGTGTGACAGGACATTCACAGACAAAGTCAACTCTTAACATGTCCAAAACGTTATTTTTTTTTTTTTTTTACTTAATTATTCTTGGAATAGCGCCTTCCATATTCAGTCACGACTGTCCATGCTCTGTCCATGAGAGAGCTCACGATAGCACTCTCTGCATGCTCTGCTGCATCACGTGGTTAGGTTGCGGCGCGTTCAAAAACAGATATTTATTAAACAAAAGACAAGTTATTTCGAGTCATTTAACTCAAGTCCGAGTCAAGTCTCAAGTCATGAATGTCAAGTCAAAGTCAAGTCAAGTCTTTTGTTAATATTTGTCAAGCAAGTCTCAAGTCCTAAAATGTGAGACTTAAGTATGACTCGAGTCAATTCATGTGACTCGAGTCCCCCACCTCTGCTGAGTACACTGCTTGTGGGTATGTGTGGAAGAAAATTAACTTAGGTTGAGCTAAACTAGTTAACCTCACTGGATTGTTTGGTTCTCAGATTTGGCTCCCTTAGAGCTTAGACACTGCTACTGGCTGACACCACGTGTGTTTCTGAAGTCGCAGGCCCTGTTTGGGCCTCCTTTAGAGCATGATGGCATGAGTTTGTACTCCTCTTGCTTAAAGAGTAAAAAGTGATTTACTGAGTACATTGCCTGTTGGAATGTGTGCTCAGTTGAGCTAAACTAGTCAACCTCACTGGAAAGTTTGGTTCTCAGATTTGGCTCCCTTAGAGCTTAGACACTGCCACAGGTTGACGCCCGTGTCATTCTGAAGTCGCAGGTCCTGTTTGGACCTCCTCTAGAGCACAATGGTATAAGTTGTACTCCTCTTGCTTAAAGAGTAAAAAGTGTTTTTACTGAGTACACTGCTTGTTGGAATGTGTTGAGGTAAACTGTAATATGTGGGCACTCTACAGTCTTATCTGCTAGTTAAACTCGGTTCATTCTGAGCGAGTTCCATGTTTGTGGGATCTTGCTTATCAGCAAGCTAGCTGTTCTAGGTGTGTGGCCTTCACAGGCCGCCCTTTAAGCTCCCCCATAATTCTGTGCCTACAGTACGGTTTATCTGTTAGGTTGAGCTCTGTACTCCCCTCATTTGAGGGTTGTCCTGCATAGTACTTAGCCCCCAGGCTGGTATGTACTCCCCTTGTTGGGTTCCTTTAGAGTGCACAGCCTCCTCAGTGCAAATAATCAAGCACTGAGTAGATCCTAGGATTGAGCAGAGTGTTACTCCCCTCATTGGTAAGTGTAAAAAGCACTTAGCTGAGTCCTGCTCTCCAGGATGCCCATCTCTACACTCTGGTCTGAGTTGGTTACTGTCTCTTTTGCAGTCACTCTTACTGGATATCTTCTCTGAAGAAATGTGATTGGAGACTCTGTGATCAGACAGGTTGTTGGCCAAGACTAGGTTTCTGTAAAGTACACCAGGTCAGGCCTCCCTGTTGGCAATTGGGGTCGAGTACGTTCTCCTGACTAGTGACTGGCTAGGGTTCCTTCGGGCCCCCTGGCCACATTCCCTTAAAGGTACCCTCTTTTCTTTGAAGAGAAGTTTGGTTCCAGAAGCCTTTGAGCGGCCTTGGTAGGCCTTCTGCAGAAGGCCTCTTTGAGGCTTTTAGCTTGGGCTGTTGGCCATAGGGAATGCTGTCACTGACAGCCTATGTATGACCCGTAGGGGGAGTGGTTCTGGCACTTCAGCTGAAGCTGCTAGTTCTGACATTTGTCTAGCCATTTGTGGCATGCACTCCCCTCAAGCATGGCGGCATGGGTATATCGTTCCCCATAGCGTTTTCGAACGCAGAGTTGAGTTCCCTTTCGAAAGGGAACGTCTCAGGTTAGGTATGTATCCATGGTTCCCTGAGAACAGGGAACGAGACTCTCCTAGCCATGCATTGGGGCTGCCTGCTGAACAGTCCCTTCAGACGATAAGATACTGACTGGTTCTCTAGATGCTCCTTATATACTTCCGGGTCGCGCTATGATGACGTCATAGGCTGTCGCCGGCCAATAGGATTGTCGTGAGTTGATATTGTTTTCAGACACCGGTTCACTCGGAGGCGTTCCCCAATGCGTTTTCGAACGCAGAGTCCCGTTCCCTGTTCTGAGGGAACCATGGTTACATACGTAACCTGAGATGTTTTCTTATTGTAGAAAAGGCATTTTCTGTCTTTAACCCAATTTTAGCTTTTCTTGAGCTTAGAATTGACCACCATTGATAAAATGAAACAAATCATCAAATACAAATCACAGAGGCTGCTTTCTGTATTTTTATAGCACTAAAATGATACAGATATTTACAGATAGATACTCCAAAACATACAACAACAAGGATAACTGATGGATCCTTTATGGTAATACATATGACATGGTACAACTACAGTGCAATGCAAATAGTAAATAGTTTGTTATACACTATATATAAGAAATAGTTTATGTAGTATATAATAATATAGTCAATAATAAAGTATATAATATTGTCAATAAACAAACAGTATACAGCAAATAAAATAGTAATGAATAGTACAATTATATAATAGTATAAGTACAATAATATAATATATCATAATAATATATTGATAATATCATATAGTATAATAATACTATAATAATAGCAATAGAATATGTAGTATCATTTACAGAATATAGACAATAATATAACATAATAGACTGATAACTAGAATAGATTGATAATCTTAATGATATAATATAATAGTATTGGTATAATAAAAATAATAGCAAATACAATGTAATATCAATTGCAGAATAATATAGACAATAATAAAAATAGTAAATTGAATAGTGACTAGTACAATAATAATATAGTATTGGTATAATAATAACAACAACAACAACAACAACAACAACAACATAAGGCTATACATTTTCCATCAATCATGTAAAATCGCTAATCCTTTGTAGGGTCAGGGGGAGTTAGAGCTAAAAGCCTTTGAACAGAACTGCTCTGCAGAGCTTTCTCTTGAGTTTTCACTCTGTAGTGTGTTCAGTTTGTGGATCATCCTCAGTTTGTGAAAGACAGACACAACTAATGACAAGAGAGAAAAATGATGGTTGTCAATTCCAAACTGTGTTTCCTGAATGTGCTGCTTGAGAAAAAACAAACCCTCGAACCAATCTCAGCTCGGACAAACTGACTGATCTAAGACACTCTGACGGCTTTCCCGGAGGATGACTGTCGAATGAACCGCTCCGCTGATCTGACCACTTTTACTGTCCCTTCAGAAGGAATCATCAGCCCTCCATTGGTTTTCAGATTAAAGTAGTGGTAGTTCTGGTCAAATGAATCAGGCACAGCATCTGCCACCAAACTAGCACGGCACACACCACAGGGAAGCTTTCTCAAAATCTGACACACCACAAAACCAGAAATGTACACAAGGGCATTGTCCACAAGGCTGCCAAAGCGGGTTGGCAGGTAGCTGTGGTCACACACAAGTGCAGAAACGTTCACAAAAGGGGATGGAAGCTCCTCGGACTCGTCTACTGCTAGAGATGACATTTCAACAGCTGATAGCGACACAGTCTCATCCTGTGGTGCCACGTTCCCTGAAGTGTTTGGAGAGACACCGTACTGGATCATGAGACGCCGGAAAATGCCCTGAAGGACTGTTATTCCATCCCCCTAAAAACCAAAACCAAACACACACACACACACAGGTTTGTTTTGCTATCTTAGTGAGGACATTCCATAGACATAATGGTTTTAAAAACACACACAATCTCCAGTTGTGTTCAGATAAACAATGAAAGTCATACTCATCTGTGATGGAATTAGAGTAAATTATGATAAATGTTCTATTTGTTTTCATCAAAATTTCATTTTGGGTGAGAGACAGAGAGGTTTGAGTATGACCAGGGCCATAATGCTCACAGCAGTTCTGGGTTTAACTGGATCAGATACTCCCAGCATTAGGCAGAGGAGGGTCAGTGAGAACAGTGCACTGACAGGCTCTCCTCAGCTCTCCTCGAGGCTTGTGTAGCCCTGGTTGCAACGGGCTAAAAAGGAAATAAAAATATAAACAAATCACCATTTAATGGCAAACTATTAAGTAATCTAGTGATGACAAACCTACTCTTTGTAGATGAGTCGGGAAACTTCCCTTCTAGCTACTTCCCACTGTCTCCTCAACTCGTTGTCTTTGGGAAACCTTAAATGTGTGAGAAGCTAGCCAACTAACATTACAGTAAGATTCACATAATGTCAATCACCTAGCCGAAACGAGTACTTGTCATAAAAGTCGGTTTTAAGAAAATAAAGATGCATATTTAAACTTCAGGGGCTGTATTCACAAAACATTTTATCTTACCACTAAGAGTTCTCCTAAATGGCAGTAAAATTTTTTAGCCAAGAGTTTTCTCTTAAAACCTGTTCACAAAGCTGCTGAGACCAACTTTTACTAAAGAACAGAGAGAAGTCTTAAGCTAAGAGTAAGGGCGGGTTGACCTCGTTGCTATGGAGTAAACACACAGTGATTGGCTGATGGGGGAGGAGTCAGCGATTTAATCAAAGAAATATTATAGAACGAGGTATCATGTACCATATTCAAATAAAGATTTAAAAAAAAATGTCATATTCAAATAAAGATTTAAAATAAAATGTTGCCATATTCAATTTAAAGTTTTAAAATGTAGGCTAAGTGTCACTAATTAAACTAGTATATGTTCAGTTAATTGTCCGCCTCTTACATGTTTGCATCTCGAGAGATTGCAGAATTCAAGTGACAAATTATATTTTATAAACAGTTTTGGAGCACATTCAAACGGTCTATTTAATCAGCTTGAGTGGAGGTATATATACACAGGCGAGAGCCGACTCGCATAGTTACCTCGACAGTTTTCTGCATCCCTCTGCCAACCCGTTCCTCACTCTCGGCTGGCTGGAGATATTAGGAGAACTCTGGATTTGGGCGAAATTCCAAGCTCAGAGCCCTCAATCCCCTTGGGCAGCATGCCAAATACGCTTATTATATATATATATATATATATATATAATATAGTTTTACTCTATTTGATCATTTGTAAGTGTGAACTAGTGAAAACAACTGCCACAGGTAATCAGGCATTATTATTTATTTATTTATTTATTAAAGATTTATTTCTGCCGTTTTATCGTAGATTCAATTCTATAAAACAAAATATGTATTGTATTTATGAATAAAAGGCTCAGCACTCAAGGATCTATCGCTATTGCCTCAATGGTGTTCAGTGTCTTTGGGCAACAATCATTTTAGGATTATTTGTGATTTGGTCTTAGTGATTTAGGAGTCCTCTTGACTACTTACTTTTCACAGATTTAGGAGCTAGTTTTAGCACTAAAATGCTTTGTGAAATACTCTTGGAGCAAAAATTTAGAAGTCATAAAATTGACGTGCCCATTATTTTTAAGAGTTTCTGTCCTGTTTGTCATGATGACGTCTAAAGTCCCCGCCAAAGGAAGTAGTCCCTTTTAGCAACTTGTTAGCAACTGCCGTTTTTAATAAAGGTTTAAAAAATCACAAACTGGTGTGTTTTATGTCATAGATCAAAACGTGAAAATATTTAGAGGCTTTGTTAACCACAGACCTTATTTCAGGCGATTTAGCAAAAACCCATTCAAAAAACCCATTGACTTTAGTGCGATGGAACTGGAAGTGCTAAAATGCTAACTCGCTTCCGGGTTTTGCCTACAAAAACACGTCATCCTTGAGGTACTCTATTGGGCTCACATAGCCTACCTCTCTCATATTTCCATATTCGCGATGTAACATTTATTGGTTGCTGAACTAGGCTACTGTTCATTATGTAAACTAAGGTTTTCTATTTCACTCATGTTTCAATATCCACGTAAAACATCATCCAAAAATGTGTTTGGTTGGGCGTTGAGCGCGCCGACTGGTACAGATGGATAGCGGACCATTAAGCTGAGCGGTGCTAACTTTGTCTGCATTTTAGTTTGCTGATAACTGGCTAAAATGTAAAGTTAGCAACGCTAGAACTGATATGTAGCGTCTGCATGTGTGAGTGAGGCGCCCGCACGATCAAATGGATTTAATAAAATAAAGAAAACTAATACAACGCGAGTGTAGACTGTACTAGCCCTACTTGATGCACAGTTTTTCTCTTTTGTTTTGTTAATCTGTTAATTATTTCAGTGAAATATATTTTGTGTAGTCCTATTATTTTATTCCTTGTATATTATTCTGTTTTTCTCTGCGTTGCAGGTGCATGATGTGTGAATCCTTATGTTCTGTTAATGTTGCCATTTGCGCATCCAAAGTGAAATTCCTGGAAAGAAAAAACAAACAAAAACATTTTAATCGTGCCGTTTAATGGTTAATGATCGGTTAGTGAGTGATTGTCGGTCAGGAAAATAATCTAAATGTTCTCATATCAGTTCTCCAGCAGATTTACTGCTGCACGCAAGTTCCCGCTGACTCAAAAACGTGCGTACACGAGCTGAGACCTGACGTGAGATTTGATCATAGCCACCGCTCACGCTCATATTGATAAATGCCAAATTTTGCATGGAAACGAGCGTACGCACAGTTTTCTGGTGTACGATCGTTTGATAAATGAGGGCTATTGTGTCAAACGTAATTGTTCGCCCAAGCTGACACCAGTTGTCTTTTAGGTTAATAAATACTGAAAAGTATATGTATGTCTGTGACAGGCCATATTCCCCACTCCTGGCTGCAATCTTTGCCATGTCTCTACAAATTTCTGACTCACTGTATATTTTACCAAGAAGAAGCGATTTAATTACATGGACTGGCACTCTTGGCCCATGTAGTTCTTTGGAGTGAATTATACTGCATTCTTTTTGTCTATGCAAAGCATAGGTTGATCTAAACCATGTTGCATTCTCTCATGCCTTTTCAGATTAGATGTGTTGGTAAAGTGAACTCTACATATTTGACATTTATAGCGATCCTTTCGTAAATCTGTCTGCGACTGTGTTTGTTGTTTCAATTGTGTATTAGCTTCCTCCTCTGAAATTTGTACCTTGGAAAACGGATCTTTGTCTTCATGAATGGGTTGTTGGGTCACTAACAAACAAATACATGACATTGTGGTAGGTCATATTTATTTTCAAACTTAAACATTTTTATATTTTAATCTGGACTATAGCCTACATGCCCTAATGATTGAAAATGTTCTGATTATTTGTTATTGTTCAGTAAAACCTTTCAAATCCTTTTTTTTTCACTTCACAAAACACCCTTGGCATTTACTTAATATTTACATTTTTAAAGTAGATATGAAATTATGTAAAATCACTTAAAACATTGTAGTAAGATGGGCACAAATGTAATGTTTTGTAGGTGAGTGACTATGCATATCTTGTTCCTACATACAAAACATCATCAACCCAACAAATAAAGGTCAAGTTCCTGGTAGTCCAGTTCCTCTCCTGGCGTCACACAAAACCAGTCCTTGTCATATAAAACATGGAATGCATGAAAATGACAATCAAACGATTGTGGAAGCAACATTTTTCCACAACGTATCTACGTTGAAAACATACTTAACCTGAAAGAATAAAGGGACTTCTTCTGTATGCACAACGTCAATAACAAACACATCTTTGGTGGTGTATTTTACATTATTTACACAAACCTCTTTCACACATTGAAGTGTTTCACCTGCAAAATCTATGGCTTGACATTTTTTATGGCTTTTAAGTGTGTTTTGAAGCTCTTTGGGTAAAAATGTAAATGGAGTGCTCACACTTGTTCCAGTAACTTTTTCATAATCACCTAACATGCTTCCTGATGAAAACTCCCAACATTGTTTGAATTGGTGTCGTTTACTTAAAGAAGAAACAATGTTAATGAAGTTTTTACAGGTGCTAGAAACATTCTTAAAATATTGATGTTTGCTTTCAAAACGCATGCACCAAAGAGGACGCAGTGGACCATAAGATGAAATAAGTCTTGCATAATGTATTAGATAATGACACTTAGGTGTGATGACGTCAAATTCATCTTTTAACTCTTGCAAGAACTCGTTTACTTTCAGGTCAAGAATCAGAAGACTTTCTCTTTTTACTGTAGGTGCCATAAGGATATCTGCAATTTCTCGACACAGAAGATAGACATTCCAATATTGGAATTAGGTGGAATGCGGTGTGCAGTCAAAAAAGATAAAAGCCTAAATAAGCACCATTTTTGTGAGGCTGATCCTGAGATGCTCGAATTCTGTAAAAATTTTCTCAGACAGCTGAGATGGTTTGTTTTTTCTGTCATTTTGACCTATGGCAAACTGACTCAATTCAGCATTTATTTCCTGTATAGTAATGTGTTTTTCTCTGTGTTCCTTACATAAAACTAATTTGACAAGTAAAGGCATTACGCCCTCTAATAAGTCATGCATGACATCTGGCGGTAGTCCTTTTGTTACATCAAAGTAACTTAGTTCATCAAATGGACAGTTTCTCTGAACACCATACACTGCAGTGTTGGTGGGGTTTTCCTTAATAGAATCCAAGTGATATTTGTGGACTTCTGAAGTTCTGAGAAGGAACTTATCTTCACTGAAAAACTGTCATTAAATACTCACCCTCATGTGAGCAGAGCTTCTGTGTTTACGTCCGAACGCGGGCTCAGTATTCGCCGGTTCTGGTCACATGAGCAGCATGATGCATATCAGAATAACGGGGCAGACGAATTAGTTGAATAAAGTCATTATTTTTGTTTTGTTTTGCGTACAAAAAGTATTCTCGTCGCTTCATAACATTAAGCTTGAACCACTGCAGTCACGTTGACTGTTTTATCAATGTCTTTAATACCCTTCTGGACCTCAAAAGGTGCAGAGTCATTGCTGCTTATGTGTGGATCAGATACCCTCGGATTTCACCAAAAATATCTTAATTTATGTTCTGAGGACAAATGAAGGTCTTACGGGTTTGGGACGACATGAGGGTAAGTACTTAATGACAGAAATGTCATTTTTGGGTGAACTAACCCTTTAAAGACACCTAATATAAAGTGGGACCTAAAACACAAATAGAATTTAGTAGAACGGTACAAACATGAAAGATTGATGAAAGTCATTTTATGGGTCAGAGTACATAGAAACAGATCTTTAAAGTAACAACTGCACATGTTCACTTTTTATGGTATAACAGCACACAATACCAAACCATCTTAATCACAAATCGATGACTACTTTACATTCTCAGCTTTTTCACTGTTAGCACTTGTGAGAGTTTAATCTCTGTAAATGATCAAACATTCAGAGTGGGATAGTCTGGTAAAAGCTGTTTCTCATGTTTGTAAGACGACAGAATCATTCCGTGAGCACTGTTCTGATGGGAATCCCTGTGTTTGAGAAATAATGAGAAAGGAAAGTCAATCAGAAACTGATCAATGTAAATTAAAATGGAGATGAGCTATGTGGCACAAAATAACACATCATGATCCCAGTACAGTCATAACAATATGTGTAAACTAACATATTAATCATACTACAGTCTTCTGTGCATAAAATTATTTAAAATGTATTCAAACATCTAGAACTTTGAAAATTGTTCTTCATGCAACACTGACATTTGATTCCAAATCTGTGTTTTACAGTGGTCAACATTTGAAGTGGATCAAAAAAGTTCATCAAAGTTGTCCTAAGAAGAAGGTTTTAGGACAACTTTGATGAAAGATTTTAATCCACTTCAAATGTTGACTGTAGTATTTAGCTGAAAATAGTTTAAGAGCTAAACATATTCTGAATCACTGGCATAACTGTGACCATTTGTGTACCAAAATCCAGAGAGGGAGGGAGGGTTATTATGATAATAACGTTTCCTTATATTTATTTTTATTATTATTACAAATTTTCTTACATAAACAGAAACATTGCACAGAAGTTAAACTGTGGTGCATATAACTGTGGAACATGTAACAAAAATGCATGGATTTCAGAATGCGTTTGGCAGCTGGACAAACTTGGAATAATATATTGATGTGATTATTCATATAACGAGTTTTGGGCCATACAAATTATGGGAGTTTCCCGGGAGACCTAACAAAACGGGAGGGGGAGGGAGATGGGTGAGAAATACGGGAAACTCCTGGGAAAAACTGGAGTGTTGACAGGTAAGATCACTGGGCATCATGACAAATGAGTATTTATCTTTTTAAACAACAAAAACAACATCCTGAACACCATGGGTTATATGTAGTTAGTGTAGTGCTTTTCTGGTTGTTCAGTGTAAATAAGCAATATCACCATACTGACTACTCTCTTGATCAAGAAACACATTAATAATCAGCTATACAGCCATACTCTGTTAGCTAGTCTCATTTCTATTATGGCAATATACTGTATGTCATGAGATTGGTTATAAAACTTGGCATAAAACATGCAAGGCATCAAAACATATGATGGCCAGCCAATTCCATGTTAATTAAACTGATATAAATGGTTTATAATAAAAACAAAGTAAAACTTTAGGGTACACAATTCTCAATATTAACTAGCTGCTTATTATCATGCATATTACTAGGCTGTTTATACGTACTTATAAAGCACATATTACTTATTTATTCTGTATGACTAAATTATACATCCCTTAATTCTACCCCATACCTAAACTTAACAACTACCTTACTAACTATTAATTAGAAGTAATTAGGAGTTTAAGGTAAAAGTCACAGTTAATAGTTAGTTAATAGTGAGAATTAGACCTTACACTAAAGTGTGACCAAAAACTGTCCAGTTTATACTCACAGGGAGAAAACATATGTAAAATCAGCACAGATATGGCAAAGAAGCATTCAGAGGGAAATATGATGATTCTCAGATCTCCCACTGCACGTTCACCATTAACTGAGGATGAGAATGAAAATATTACACAATAACTTAATTCATTTGTGTTAAATAATTCAATCCTGGCACCACAAAACACTGAACAACTGTCTACGAGATAGTTTTCACTCACTAGTTTTCAGTATCAGTTCTGTCATCAGTACAACAGAGTTCAGTAAAACAAGACCAACAGCTCCAATCAGATACACAGGAACGATATTGGAGAAATCCTCTGCCATGTAGTCTAAAACATTAAGGAAACAAACAATAAATTGACAAATTTTCTGTAGCAACATTAAACTAACTGCTTAAATATATAATGTGAACAAGATTGTAAGAAATGTAACATTAACTTCTTCGTATTCAAAGTTGTTTTTGTTTTGTCTCGCTATAATTAATAGTAGTAGTATTATTTAATTTTTTTAATTATTGATTAACATACATACTGCCATTCAACCTGTATGCTGTTCTCAGCTCCAGTTTCACAATTTAGCGACCCCTCATGGTGACATGACTGTATTTAAGCAGAGCATGTGCTGTTCAGCCATTTTGTTGTGAGGTGTTTGAGAGGGCACACAGACGATACCCATCTCCATCCACACTTCATTTATTCTTGGAAAAGGCATTGTCTGTAAGTGTTTTCTAAATTAATGTTTTTTGATGTTTGTCATCGATCATGATGCTGTATTTGGAGATGTTAGATGAGTGAACGTACATTTAAAGGGTTAGTTCACCCAAAAATGAAATTTCTATCATCAAGTACTCACCCTCACATCATTCCAAATGCATAAGACCTTCGTTCATCTTTGGAACACAAATGTTAGATATTTTTGATGACATACAGAGTCAGCGTTCTGACTTAAACACGGAAGCCTGCACTGCGTTCACTGCACCAACTGCATAACAGAATGACAGGGAAGAGGAAAAATTGTTGAATAAAGTCATTATTTTTGTTTTTGTGCACAAAAAGTATTCTCGTCGCTTCATAGCATTAAGGTTGAACCACTGCAGTCACGTCGACTATTTTAACAATGTTTTTACTACTTCTCTGGAACTTGAATGTGGTAAATTCATTCATTTCTATGGGAGAACAAAACCTCTTGGATTTAAAAATCTGAAAAATATCTTAATTTGTGTTCCAAAGGTCTTAAGAGGTATGGAACGACATGAGGGTGAGTAATTAATGACAGAAATTTCATTTTTGGGTGAACCAACCCTTTAAAGGGTCATGAAACCCCCGTTTTAGCTTGGTCGTTCACACCTCAAAGCTGAACAACCAATGAAACACATATACAACACACTCATTATACAGAATAATGAATATTAATATATGAGCATGGAGAAAAATGACAACAAACTCCCAAGCACAAGGGAGAAATGTGGAAGAATGTTTTAAAGGGCTAATAATACTTTCACTACGTTTACGAGCACTACAGTCTCATGATAAACGACACGTAGTTTAACACAGAAAGAATAAAGACATAGTTTTTTTTTGTCCATTCTTCTTTGAATTTTCGATATAAATCATTCTTTTGTGTATCAGAATAATCATGTCATCACGTTCAGATACACCATTGTGTCCAGTTTGCACATATTTCATTTGAAGAAGACTTGATGAAATATGTGTTCATACACCGTGCTGGTTCATGTATGGTGCAGGAGAATGTGTGTAATATGTCTTTAAAAAATTGTAAACACTTACTTTATTCTGTATATGATCCACGTGGCTAGTGTTGTTAAACTCATCGCTGAGATCAGCGCTGAAACCTATCATATGCAAGCTCCGCGTGTGTTTTTAATAACAATTGTATTTTTCATGTGTTCGTATTCAAATTCCAGTTCTGACTGCATCGCGGGCAAAATACAAACAACACTCATGTGCTACTGTGCTGAGGGAAACATACACACGGCACGTGTCCGAACGCAGATCGAGGTGAATGAACAGCACTTTTGTGACATTTGAATTCTCCGCTGTAATGCGATCTCATGCGAACATATTTTCCATTTGTGCTGGTAGGTTACAGCAAAACAAACCACCTGCACCAAAACTTCTGCTCTGGAAAACACATTTTTGTGTTGTAGCACTGAGGAAACGAGCTCCTACGACCCATGTCTCTGAATGACAACATTAGGCATTGATACAGATGCAACAGAAGTGATACTTCCTCATGCACAATACCGCAATTATAATCTTATGCATACTACAGCGCAGCGATTGGATTGAATGAGCTTTTGTCATGAATAAATGCAGAGAACCGCTTGAAACTGTTGACATCAGCATGTTCGACCAGCCTATACTGGAGCCAATCAGCACTCCGGATCTTGCTGGTATTACACGATGACATTAGAATCCGTGACGTTGCTCCGACTTTGCTTTTCAAACCGGAAGACAGAAATCGCTCTGAAAAATTCAAAAATAACTAATTTCAACTTTTAAATAAAATCCTTTAGTGTACCTTTAGTACCTTTAGTGTTTTCAATGATGTGTAGCCTATACATATCTGTTCACAGCTCAAAAAATGTGTTCTGGGGTTTCATGACCATTTAAGACTATCAAATATTCTTCATCTTGTTAGATTCACGTTGTAATCTGGGTATTTGTTGTTAAGAATCTTTCAATAATGATATAGTTTAACCTTCTGGGCCGATGTATTTTCTGGGCCCCGGAGAAGCTTTGACATGCCCTGACTTTTGTGCTTATTTCTGTTATTTATAACATTTTCTTGGCTAGTCTGATTACACTGTATTCAGTACAAACTCTGCTGCAATAATATGTGAGCAGGATGTAGGTAAAAGTTTGTAGTTTTGAGAAAATTACGTTTATGCGTGGTTTGCGGAAAAAAAGTCACTGAAATAAGGCCATAAAACCGATACTGAATAATTGTTCACAAGACTTTTGAAAATGTATGTTCTAGCCTAGAATTTTTGCTTCAAAACGATGTGAAAATCATACTTCCCACTCATTCACATAAAACAACTGTAAATTGTCTGTAAATCAGACACAAATATTTGTTATATTTAACAAATATTCTTAAAACCCTCACCGAATGCAAACCGACCCCCAAGTATGCAGACCTCTGGATAGTTTAGTCATTGTAAGTCAGGCTACAAAGATAAGACACAAAGTAGAGGTCTGCGTGGGACGCTCCCGCCATGGTTCTATTCCGCACGAACCCGCTCCCGCCTAAAATTCACTCTGTTCACCTGCTATCCGCATATAGTGATTTCCTGACGGGTCCCGCTAAAGATCGTTTCCAGAATGTCGCGTTTAAACTTCCCCTAAAGAAAGAGAGTGATTGGGGATAACAAATATAAAATGTTGCATATATACAAGATTTGTTATTTGTCTATGATGCTGTCAACACCCTAAAAAATGTCAGAGAAAAAATGTTGGCTTACTAGCTATACTGCAAAATGAAATCTTTTTTAACATCCACACATCCTCTCCTCCAAAATCCAATCACAAAGGTTGAATGTTCTCTGAAGGTGCACTCGCGCAGACCTCTAATGCAAAGAACATATCTTGCCAGGTTTCTCAGGACAGGGAACTGGGGACTGTGTGAACGCCACCACTGCAGAAAGTTTTGTTCACTTCAAGTTCAAGCACAGATGCGTGGATGTCAAAGCATCTCGGGAGCCACCGGGTTATTGTCAGACCGCCCGCTCCCGCCTAATGCACACTATAGTTACCGACCGCAATCCGCCTTTCATTCAAAATTTAATCCCGCGCAGCAAGAAATCTTATCGGGTCCCGCGAATGCAGACCTCTAACACAAAGCCTGCAAAAACAGACTCTTCTGCATTGATTCATAGACAAACTATTCTATAAATTAACATTCATATCCCCATAACATGTGATCCATTATTACTGTGTGTGTATTGTCTATTGTATTGTATTCAGAATTATATTAACATGTTTTATGATACATTTAATGTAACTGTATTGGGAAGATTTAAATGCTTGTGTTTATGAGCTTTGTAATGAATACTGATGATTCTTTCTGGGTTTTTGGCTTATCAATAGCTCCATTTCCTGTTCCCACTATGTATGTGTCTTGTGTGTGTGTAGGCATGTGTTTGTTTGTTTGCTAGTTAGTTTAGTTATGTGTTCGTGACTTAGTTAATAAAACTCGTGCACAATACATATTTGCTTCTGACTCTCTGTCTGCAATAGATGTCTCTTAAATGATCAGATTTTATTATCAGCTCTAAGCACTCTAAATGCTAAGAAAGAACTATTTTTCTGTGGCCATGAAAAATACCATTCTCTTAGAATTAATTAATAATCAATGCTGAGTGTTCACAGGATGAACTGATTGATTGATTGTAAGTTTAATGTAGCTATATCAAGCTAATCTGATTAACTGATTCAACTATTCATAATTAACCATAATTAAAAATCATGAGTTATGAGTAATTATTAATATTTCCCCTTTGAGCTAATTTCGATACACAATATATTGATTCAAAATTTGTAAGACATGTTTTGTGTCAGAAGGCTGTATGTGGGGAGGGCGTGAGTAGTATTACCATACACCATGTGTCAAAATGATTAGGTGTCACCTTTGACCTTCCGTTTCCGGACTGTTTGTGTTTATGACCCCATATGTTTTTGTGATCAGGAAGTGAATGGTCTGGAATGTTAAGAGGGCAAATATTGTCCCTTAATGGAAAAGGCGTAACTGCAGTCTAAGTGGAAAAGAGGGGGTACGCAGAAGGATGTTTAATCCCTCAGGGGGTACGACACTCTAAAATGTTTGAGAACCACTGAAGAATTGCACAAGTGCTACTGTTAAGAATGCAATGTCACTACAACCTTGTTTCAAATTTCTCATAAGCTTTATTGAATTGGTATAAAGAGAAAAATTATAATGAATGTTTTTGTCTAAAGACTACATAAAATAGCTACCAAAATTAATGTTGGTAACTGCAGTTTGACTAAAAGTAATGACTAAAAGTTGACAAAAAATGCAATGACTTTTCATCGACTAAAACTAGACTAAAACAACGAAAAACAAAAATGACTAAGATGTGACTAAGACTAATAAGCATTTTCATCTGAAGATTAAGACTAAATCAAAAATGGGTGGGGGGTTACTTAGATGTTACTTAGCCTCTGGGACCCTACAGCGTTTACTCTGGATCACTTCCCTCTTCTGCTGTTTCCTTTCCAGCCCCCTTTGTGGCTTGAGACGTGGGCCTGGACCGGCACGGTATGTAGGTTTTAAAAGCTGTGGAGCATGCCTTCACCTCCCGAAACTTCCTGACCACCGTCTCAACGGATGTGCCAAACAGCTCGGAAGGTGAAACCAGCACATCCCCAATGTCGGCCAGGTTTACCCAGAGATGAATCTCTGTAACCACCATGGCTGCCATAGATCGACCAATCCGTGGTACAGCGCAGCTCCTCTACTGCCTCAGGGGGAAGCCCCTGGCCCTGATTCAGGTCCTTCAGCAGGTCAGCCTGGTAAGCATGCAACACAGCCATCATGTGCAAAGCCGCTCCAGCCTGACCCTCTGGCTGCATATGCTCTGCCATTTGAGCATGACGTAAGATGCAGCGGCTTGGTTGGCAGAGATAAAAGATAGCTCATGAGCGTTTGTTCAAACGGCGGCATCAGCGCATAACCATATTCCTGCACCCCCTCCACATCAACATAATTAGCCTGTAAATGGTGGATGCAAGCAGAATATGGCTTTCCCCAAGATCTCCACACCTCAGCATGAGGATCTGGGAGAAAGGGAAGACTCGTACAAGCTGGGCGGTTATGTCTTGACAGGAAACTTTCATCAAGGCGGCTACGAGGGAGCTCGCGTCTCTTGCACTTCCACGGCAGATCTAGTCTTTCAGTAGCGCGAGACATAACGTCCAACAGCTCGTCATATGCAGGGCAGGCTGTCTGCGAGTGCTCAGAGACATCCTCGATCTCAACAGCCTCTGCCTGCTCTTCTTGGCTCGAGGTGAGGAGCGCACTCACTGCCGAATCAGATGATGTGAGAGATAACACATCATCATCCGGCAGCTTGCTCTCTCCAGCCACCGACGACAGAGAGATATTCATACCTCTTTCAAACTCGTCAGCAAGCTCTAACTGCGAACCCCACGAGTGCAGTTTCCTACTCATCTCGGCTGCAGCAGGTCCTGAACCGCGAGGTGCAGATGGCTGTCCCGATTCCCTCGAGAAATGGGACAGACAAGAGCACAACTTCCTCAAAGGGAAGTGCTCTCAATGCATGCATACAGCCCCCTCAAGGACTGAGCGTGCATGCTCCTCACCCAAACACATAAAAAACATATCATGTGTTTCCTCAGGTGTCAGAAAACTCATAGTGCTAGAGCTGGCCATAGTTTGCCTATCTAGACACACACTGAAACAGATGATCTCCTGAAGACAGAAAGACGATGACGCATTTTACAGGTGCCCTTTTATACCCTCCACCACATCCGCTGTGATGTCATGTGCTGCCACCTGCTAATGTCAAGTTAATTGTCATGTTTAGATTCATGATTCAGACACTGGTCTGCCAAAGGCATGCCCCATAGCACCCTCTAGGGGGTGCAGCGCAAGTTCCCATTTGAAAGAGAACTTTTTTCTTTCATGAAAACACACACACAAATTGTTCATTTTAATCTGATTGATGATGAATTAGAGGACATAATAAATATCACTGACAGTGAGAGAAAAGAGAAACGGGGGCAGAATCAGAGGTTGTGAGAGCTAACGGTTTATAAACAATTAATCTGATTGGATGGAACATAGAATCAAGATGAAGTTGTCATGTGACCTTACAATGGGTGAAATAACTGAACCAGATGCTCAAACATTCTTGAAGAACACCATGTTCTGTTAATTATGGATTATTAACATGTTACCTGGTGAATGGCTGGGCTGGTTTTCTGTCACACCATCCTGTATGCTGCTGATTGTAGAGTCGAGGCAGAACAGCTTACCTTTTAAAGCAGAATCATAGACAATAGAGAATATATAGAAAGAAAGAATGTTAGAAAAGACGTTTTTTTAAACTTTGTAAAAACCTGTCAAAATGAACATTTTACTCCCAAACCACATGCATGAAAGGAAAGATTAATTTAAAAATGTATTCAGATACAAAATAATGAATTACTAAAAATGTTATCGGTAATCTAATGCAAAACCACAATATGGATTAATGTAATCTTTTAAATTACAAAGAGGCCACATCTGTATATAAAAACAAGAGAAAATCCAAACAAAACTATTTGTATTGATTTGAAAACTAAATCAAAACTAGCCAGGAGGACTCTTACTTAAAGGATTAGTTCACTTTGAAATGAAAATAACCCCAGGCTTTACTCACCCTCAAGCCATCCTAGGTGTATATGACTTTCTTCTTTCTGATGAACACAATCAGACATATATTAATAAATATCCTGACGCATCCAAGCTTTATAATGGCAGTAATATGGACCAACAAGTATGAAGCTGAAGAAAGTGCTTCCATCCACATCCATCTATCATAAACGTACTCCACACGGCTCCTGGGGGTTAATAAAGGCCTTCTGAAGCGAAGTGATGCGTTTGTGTTAAAAAATATCACCTTCTGTATTCAACTTATGAAAAAACTGAACTGGTGTCAGTTAAGCTTTTTCCGTAAGTGGAATAGGGAAGGCTATGGGGTTAATAAAGGCCTTCTGAAGCGAATCAATGCGTTTGTATAAAAAAAAAGTATATATAGTCTTCTGTATTCAGCTTACGAAAAACGGAACTGGCGTCAGTTAAGCTTTTTCCGTACGCTGAATAGGGAAGGCGTAGGAAGAAGCATAAGCATTTTGAACTGCGAGAGTTTTACACTTTCTTCGTAAGTTGAATATGGAAGGCGGTCTGGCGGAAGCTCGATATTTTACTTCATAATTTGTTAAATTTGGACATTTTTTTTATTCTTCGCTTCAGAAGAATTTTATTAAGCCCCTGGAGCCGTGTGGAGTACGTTTACGATGGATGGATGTGGATGGAGGCACTTTCTTCAGCTTCATACTCGTGACCCCTGTTCACTGCCATTACAAAGCTCGGATGCGTCAGGATATTTACTAATATATACTATATTGCCAAAAAGTTTTGGGACACCCCTCCAAATCATTGAATTCAGGTGTTCCAATCACTTCCATGGCCACGGGTATATAAAATCAAGCACCAAGGCATGCAGACTGCTTCTACAAACATTTCTGAAAGAATCGGTCGCTTTCAGGAGCTCAGTGAATTCAAGCATGATACCGTGATAGGTTGCCACCTTTCCAATAAGTCCATTTGTGAAAATTTCCTTACTATTAGATGTTCCACGGTCAACTGTTAGTGGTATCGTAACAAAGTGGAAGCAATTGGGAACAACAGCAACTCAGCCACAAAGTGGTAGGCCACGTAAAATTACAGAGCGGGGTCAGCGCATGCTGAGGTGCACACTGCGCAGAAGTCGCCAACTTAGGAGTCAATAGCTACAGACCTCAAAACTTCTTGTGGCCTTCAGATTAGCTCAAGAGCAGTGCATAGAGAGCTTCATGGAATGGGTTTCCATGGCCGAGCAGCTGCATCCAAGCCTTACATCACCAAATGCAATGCAAAGCGCCAATGCAGTGGTGTAAAACACGCCGCCACTGGACTCTAGAGCAGTGAAGACATGTTCTCTGGAGTGATGAATCACGCTTCTCTGTCTGGCAATTTCGATGGACGAGTCTGGGTTTGGCGGTTGCCAGGAGAACGGTACTTGCCTGACTGCATTGAGCCAAGTATAAAGTTTGGTGGAGGGGGATTATGGTGTGGGGTTGTTTTTCAGGGGTTGGAGTTGGGCTTCACCCCTTAGTTCCAGTGAAATGAACATTTAATGCTTCAGCATACCAAGACATTTTGGACAATTTCATGCTCACTTTGTGGGAACAGTTTGGGGATGGCCCCTTCCTGTTCCAACATGACTGCGCACCAGTGCACAAAGCAAAGTCCATAAAGACGGGGAATGAGCGAGTTTGGTGTGGAGGAACTTGACTGGCCTGCACAGAGTCCTGACCTCAACCCGATAGATCACCTTTGGGATGAATTAGAGCAGACTGCGAGCCATGCCTTCTCGTCCAACATCACTGCCTGACCTCACAAATGCGTTTTTTGAAGAAAAAATTCCCATAAACACACTCCTAAACCTTGTGGAAAGCCTTCCCAGAAGAGTTGAAGCTGTATGGCAAGCCATTTTATCTTAAATTGTTCCCAGTGTTACTCGTCGTAATTGCATTTTTACTACTAAGAATTCAATTAGAGAGCTCTATAATTCAATTATCACTAGTAAGAATTTCAATTACAGAGCTCTCTAATTCAGTTCTTACTAGTAACAATTACAATTAGAGAGCTCTGCAGATTAATTTTTACTAGTGATATGTCTCCATTGACTTCCATTTATTTTTAGTTACAGAGCTCTACAATTATTCCTAGTAAAAATTATAATTAGAGAGCTCTATAATTCAATTCTTACTAGTAACAATTACAATAGAGAGCTCTCAAATTCAATTCTTACTAGTATCAATTACAATTAGAGAGCTCTATAATTCAGTTCTTACTAGTAAAAATGCAATTGCAGAGCTCTCTAATTCAATTGTTACTAGTAAAAAACACATTAAAGATATGTATAATTGCAGATTTAGAGAGCTCTCTAATTCAATTGTTACTATTAAGTAAATATCCCTGTATGAGTTTTTATTTTTTTTTTATAGGCCTATAACATAGTGTGATCACGAATTTTATATTCATAGTTTATAACAAACAAAAAGTTAATATTCAGTGAGTTACATTTTGGACACAATATTGTCTGTTTTTGCTCTGTTTTTTGCTACGAAAATAGTTTCAAACAAAGCCGGGCCGAACTGTTGTGCATCTCAGAGCAACAGTGCAATGTTTCGTACTTGATATGAATCTGTGTTTTTAAACGAATAATTTGAGTCAATGATTCAATTACCAATTCATAAAGACAGTCATTTGCTTCATTTCTAAATGAATCAACCGTTTTGAACAAATCATTTGAATGAATGATTCAATGAATCACTCATTAAGACAGGAATGGACTGCCACTTACTGGTAGTTTTATACAGGCCTAAACCAGCCCGCACAAAAACAATCAGCAAGATATCACCTTATCCTTGTCGAAAAAATCCCCAAAAATATATATATTATTTGTCAATATCGCATACTCCTAATTTGGGCTTGTATTTGTTTGTTTGGTTATTACCATTAGAAAAAAAAAAAGTATAGGCTACAAGAAATATGCTATATGCAGGAAAGTTTTAGTAATCAGTAATAGGCGTGTCGGCTTTTCGGGCATTAATGTAATATAATATAATCATATATTTTTATATATAATATATTACTATTGTTTATTTATTTTTTATTAAAGAGATTATATTTTGTCTGGTAAACTTTATCATTACCATATATATATAACGTATAAAGATGGGAATTAATGTAGTGATTAAGGCAGACGTCCCAAAACCTTTGGCAATATGTATCTCCGATTTTGTTCATCTGAAAGAAGAAAATAAACCTAGGATGGCTTGCGGGTGAGTAAAGCTTGGGTAATTTTCATTTGAAAGCGAACTAATCCTTTAAAGAGGTCTACTTTATGGCAACAAAATGTTACAGCAAAATGGCACATTTTCTGTTGAAAGTTTCCACACAATTTAGAAACTTGTGAAACACAATGTAGCTGAATAATTTTACTGGAGTGGAGAGCAAGTCGCTGATAGACATTATAGAAGGGGAGTGTGCGAGCAGGGGTGTCAGACAGGGAGTAATGATAAACATCACAATCGCCACCTATAGTAGCCATCGCAATGTCTGTTATAAGAGAGGCGTCCTTTTTTTGTGTAGTGCCAGTCCTGAAGCAAGAACATACATGAGGTGCTCTGAAGCCTCAGAAATCTGCTGTGCAAGGGAGAGCTGTAAGTGTAAGCGCACCCCGTCTTTGCTTAGTTCGATTCACTTTTACAATTGATTAGCAAGTATATATTTATGATGTATTTATTTATGCACACGCTATCATTTTGTGTCAGAAGTCGCAATGGGACATTGATATAGAAATACGATTTTAGGCCAGATGCATGTTTTTTCTGATTTGTGTTTGATAAAGTTTCACACTACCTCATTGTTATTGTGAAATAAAAAACATGTTGTTTTGATGCTTTTTAATTTGTTGTGACAAATTTCACTAGTCAGTTCAGATATACACTGCATAGCGCTCTCTCCCTGATCATCACTCCTCTTCAGTAAGTTCAAATCAATACAAATTGAATAAACATGGAATAACAGCATGCCTACATTGTATTTTTAGTTATATACATATGTATGTCTTAATAAATCTTCAAATTGTCTATAAATTTGTTTGACAAAAAAAAACAAAACAAAAACAAAATCTTGTTACAAGTCTCGTTACAACCCCCAAACCTGTCTTTGTATTATTGTACAAGTTATTTGTAAATATCGATACGTACCCAGATCACTGCCCAACTCCATGTAATATACAATCATCCACAGTGTTTGAAGCAATAAAGCTGCACAGGTCCATCCTGCTCTATCTGTACATTAAAAAGTGTTAGAAATGCATTCATCAAAGTGCAAGCCTTCTTCATTTTCTGATCTTTACAAATGAAAACATATAAATGAGCATTGGCACTAATTACTTTTGTGAACTTTTACATGAAAAAAAAAGTTTAAATAGCATACTGTTCATAATCATAATAACAGTCCTACCCGTTTCATTTTTCATTGAAGAAATTTGATTGACAAATTTGTGTAATTAAAAGGAAGATCAGTAGTTAATAGTCTCTTATTGACCTGCTAAGAAAAGCCTTCCATAAACAGTAGGTGCTCAACAAAAATGCCTATTACCGCAGCGAGACCGTGGCATTAAATACAACCCAGTCACATGTGACACTCATAAGGCTGTTGCGACCTATTATAAATGAAGATAAAATAATTAAATATATTACAATAAAAATGGTAACATAGTGTTATGACATTTAATATTGGCTAATTATTTAGTCTATCATGTAAGTGCTTAATATTCCAGCTCTTTGACTACTGTTACAGTTAAATATAAGGCTATGTCAGTGCATTAAGTGTGCTTACAGTACTAGCCAGTATTTTAGATTATTATACAAGGTGTGCATTATGCCATAAAATAAAAAACAACAAAAAAAGTGGATTTTTAGGCGGAACAGTGATAGCCTAATTTTCTAACACATGGATCATGGATTTATTTACTTTGTCAGTATTGTGACCAAATCATTTAAAAATAAAACGTTTGAAACTGCATTTAATATTTCACTAATGTATTTCAACAGGTCACGCACGCACATTGAAACATTTATTCCCATACAACAGAGCTCTGCCTGTAATATGCAGAAAAATAAAGTGTCCATGAATTAAGAAATTGATCACTTTTTATTTAATCATTCCTTTGTAAATGAATTAAGAAATTGGTGATCACTTTTTATTATATTGTTGTAGCCTATTAGTTAAAACGTGAGAACATTGTATAATTCGTTATGATTTGAAAAACGAAGAAACGAATAAGTAGGTTAAAAGGTATCCACAATATAACTACAACAAATGAATTAAAATGCAGGGATGAATTATGTCCTCATGTTTTAACTAAATAAAACATGCTTCGTTCTGAGTTTATATCTTTCCCTTTCGAAAGGGAACTCGCACTGCATCCTAAGACACATTGGGGAATGCCTCAGTGTGACTGGTATCTGAAGCAACTGTAAAATCACGGCAATCCTATTGGCCGAGACAGCCTATGATGTCATGCTAATGCGACCAGAAAGTATATAAGGGGTGCCTAAAGAACATGTCAACCTCTTTTCGTCTTCAGGGACTATTTGTTTAAAGCATGCTGTTCAATTCTTTGTAAAAATGGCCTGTTAAAGCAAACTTTTCAAGCTGTGTGCACGATCTGTGTCCTAAATATTTGACATTCGATAACAGACACAACTTGCTGAAGAGTTTGAGAGACGCGTTAATCTTTCATGCACTTCAGCGGCTGATGTTTTGCTGAGTGAGGATACCCTCTCTCTTGCATCTTTAGGATCAGCAGACAGTGGTTTGCTGGCACCATGCAAAAAAGAGCAAGATGTTATGGAGCGTGCGTCACACAGCCATCAGTTGTCATGAGAGCGCTTTAGGGTCGAGACCGCTCCTGTAAGATTGGAACCACGAACGGTTTCTTTCCAGCCATAACCCCCCAGCTTCCGTGAGCTCTTGAGACGTTTGCGAACATCTTATGGTGAAAACAAACAGTGTCTTTGAAAGCTGCCCTTTTATGGCAGGACATACGTGGCAGCAGGTCATGCTGCGCTGTACACTATGGCAGTGCTTTAAGCATACCAAACAACCTGCTGAAAGACTGAACCAGCATTCACATCTTGTATAAAAAAAAAAAAAAAAAAAAAAAAAAAGGTGCCGGTCCGGGTCTACGCTCCCACCCGCTCCCCCGTCCCATTTTGAAACCAAGGCCACCGCTCATCTGAGTTCCAGATATTTGATATTTCAAGTGTTCGGCCCTCTGGGGGCTGCCTTGATAATCATTCTGTACTGAGTGATTTGGCTTCCTCTTGTTTAGAGGGTCTTTCTAAAAAACTGAAGCCACCACTCTTTTGAGCTCCAGATAAGATCATGATTTCAAGTGTATGGCCTTCGTTAGGCCTCCTTGATAAACCGCCCTAGGCTGAGTGGAGTGATTTCCTCTCACTGAGAGAGTTTTGAGGCACTATGCTGAAGCCTCCACTCCCCCGAGCTCCAGTTAGATCATGACTTCAAGTGCTCGGCCCTCTGTGGGCTGCCTTGACAAACACCTTATGGTGAGTGAACTGGGTTCCTCTAGTCTGAGAGTCACTACGTCGAAGCCGCCACTCCATTGAGCTCTAGGTAGATGATGTCCAAAGTGTTGGCCCATCGTAAGGCCACCCTGACAATCATCCTGTGGTGAGTGTGTGGGCTTCCTCTCATTTAGAGAGTCATTATTCTGAAGCCACCGCTTCACAGAGCTCCAGGTGGACAGTTCCCCTGTAGTGAGTGAGCCGGCCTCCTCTTTATTAAAGAGGGCCAAAACCTGGAGCCTCCGCTCTCTAGAGCTTTGGTTAGTAGCATTTTCTAGCTTGGGCCTTTTAGAGCAGGCTCTCCTGTGAAAGCTCCTAGATTGTATCCATCAAGTTGCAGAGTTGAGCGTCCTAGGCCTCTTCTGTGGAACTTCATTCTGTTGAGGCCTCCACTCCTCCAGAGCTTAGCTCATTAATTAATTGTGTTGGTGTCCGTTTTCTCTCTCTCGTTTATACTTTTTCCTTACGTGCTCCATTTTCTTGTTGTCACTCCTCCTGTCACTCAGCAGGTTTGTACCACCTGGAGTCAATGGACTACTTGCACTACTACTATCGCGTTCTACTTATTACAGCAGCTCGCACTGTAAGTCCGTTAGCATGTTAGCATCGCACACTAGCTGCTTTCTAACTGTAAAGGAGCAGAAGAGCATACAAGACATGCACAAACAATCCAAGCTGATGATTAAACAGCAGTATAAATTACCTTTCATATAATAGTTATAATTAATCAAACACCCATATGAAGGAAAACCATGGTTTTACTATAATAAGAGTGTAGTAACTATGGTTAATTTGGTGCTCTTTTATTCCAGCGTTTGAAATAGTTGAATGAATGTGTTAACTGCCTTAACGATGTTAAATATTTAACTGAAATCTTAAAGAATAACGCAATGGCAGTGCTTTGAATATTAGGAATTTTGGCATAAATGTGTGAATTACAAATGATTGTCAGTGAAAAAAATGGCACAGAATAATGACTAAAATATTATGTTTATTCTGATCTTATTCATCCCGTCTCACACTGCAGCGTCGCGATCACTAGTAGAGCGCTGACACCCTGTGGTGAAAGAATCACGGCTTATGTTGGATTAAAACTTAAACTTCCGTTTGGAAAAGTCTGTACATCATCAGATTTTTCTCTTCTCCTGTCTCTGAATATGTCTGGAATTTAAAATCATGCCAAGCATTTTAAGAGGTGTTTAGTTAGCTATGTGATAACAGCGCATTGAAAATATATAAAACCCTTCACTCATCTTCGGAACACGAATTAAGATATTTTTGATGAAATCCGATGGCTTAGTCAGGCCTCTATTGCCAGCAATATAATTAAAACATTCAGATGTCCAGAAAGCTACTAAAAACATATTTAAAACAGTCCATGTGACTACAGTGGTTCAACCTTAATATTATAAAGCGATGAGAACACTTTTTGTGCGGCAAAAAAACAAAAAGAATGTTCAACCATATCTAGTGATGGCCGAAAAAAACACTGCTTCATGAAGCTTCGAAGCTTTACGAATCTTTTGTTTCAAATCAGTGGTTCGGATCGCGTATCAAACTGCCAAAGTCACGTGAACTATTGAAATTTCGAAACACTTATGACGCAAAAAAAGCCTCGTTTACTGAAATCACATGACTTTGGCGCTCCGAACCACTGATTCGAAACAAAAGATTCGTAAAGCTTCGAAGCTTCATGAAGCAGTGTTTTGAAATTGGCCATCACTAGATATTGTTGAAAAGTCGTTTTTTTTTTTTTTTTTTTAATTTTGGGCGCACAAAAAGTATTCTTGTCGCTTTATAATATTAAGGTTGAAACACTATACTCGCATGAAAATATCACGTGAACTATTGAAATTTCGAAACACTTATGACTTAATGAAGCCTTGTTTACTGAAATCACATGACTTTGGCGCTCCAAACCACTGATTCGAATCAAAAGATTCATAAAGCTTCGAAGCAGTGTTTTGAAATCGGCCATCACTAGATATTGTTGAAAGTCTTTTTGCTGCACAAAAAGTATTCTCGTTGCTTTATAATATTAAGGTTGAACCACTATACTTGCATTAAACATGTTTTTAGTACCTTTTTGGACATCTGAAAGCGTTAATTATCTTGCTGGTAACAGAGGCCTGACTAAGCCATCGGATTTCATTAAAAATATCTTAATTTGTGTTTTGAAGATGAACGAAGGTCCTACGGGTGTGGAACGAAATGAGGGTGAGTAATAAATGACATTATTTTCATTTTTGGGTGAACTAACCCTTTAAGTGTTCTCAAATTGAAACCAGTTGCATATATTTAATTTCATGGAATATATCTTTGGTAGGGAGGTGCATGCCAATTTTATTTCAAACCTCCTTCTAGTAAGATTGTTCTTTTGTTTGTTATTTTGGCCTGGTCCCCTCTTGAAGCTTTGTTATCCCCAACTATGATTTTGAAAAACAAACATGAAATATTTAATTTGTCAACTACACTGAACAAAATTTGAGAGAAATAGGCTTTTTGTGTACATAGAAAAAATCTTAGATCTTTGAGTTCAGCTCATGAAAAATGGTGGCAAAAACAAAAGTGTTGCGTTTATAATTTTGTTCAGTGTACAATAAAAATAATCTACTTTCCCCCTCCACTAAGCTCTTGTGGACTTATGTTTGTGAACTGGGACCTGGAAATGGGTGTGCTCCTGTGTTCTCTTCTTAACTTTTAGTTATCTGCCTTCTTCAACCCCTAGACCAGGGGTTGGCAATTAAGTTTGGCATTGGGCCAAAAAAACATTTCGCCACTAGATGGCGGGCCAGAACATAGTCAAAGGATAATTTAAATTAATTGATGAAAAATGCATCTAGTATTGACTGTGACAGACTGTTTAAGTTTCTTTTGTATCTGGTAGTGTGCTCTGTTGTTACTCTGTGTTAAATCCTGTTGTTGGACAGTCATTAACATATAGCCTCATTTGTGTCGCAGTGTCCGGGTTTTACACTGGATAAATTAATAAAGTACAGTAGTGACCTGGCAAGTATCTTCATTCACCAACTTGCAACACAGACCGCCTTGCTAAAACACATGTGGGAGAAGCGGAATGGATAAAAATAACTCAAAAAATAAAGGAGGACTTGAATAAGCCCATTAATGGCATGTTTGAGTCATGATCTTAACATTTTAATTTGCTTGTTACAGAATGGAGCCTAACTTATTGTAATAATTATTTGATTTTGCCTACTTTTACACTCAGAACTATTCCTTGGCATCATCACGTACTAAACTGCATTTTTTTTTATTGTTTGCATGATGGAGGTATGCTATTATGTCGTGTGCAGAGTGAGATGTTAACATTTAAGCTAGCTGGTGAAAGAAAATGGCACTATCAAAGAGTCTAAAGAGGAAAGTTGACAGCGAAAATAGGGCATACAAAGAAGAATAGAAAGACAAATGCGTTTTTACCTAGTTTTGTGCATGCAAAGCCAGTGTGTCTTATCTACAACGAAGTTGTCGCTGTTTTCAAAGAATATAACACCGTGTCTACACCAGACGCGAGCGGCGCGATGCGACACGTCAAAAGATCCCATTATAATCAATGATACCGACTACACTGGATGCGGCGCGGTGCGACGCGAGTCACCCGACATAACACATTGCCGACAGTAAATGGATTCCCCGTTCTGTTTCTGACGTAGTCCAAGTGCTTTGCAATGGTCGGTTTGTCGCGTAACAGTGTAGACAGCTTTTAGCTGTTGCGGTGCAACGTGACACGAAAAAAGTCATGTCCATTGTAGACACGCTGATAATATTAGACGGCACCATGAAACGAAGATCTATTTCAGAACCAGCCTCTATAAAAATAATCTGGCTGCGGGCACGGGCCAGATATTATTGCTGGCGGGCCAGTTTTGGCCCGCGGGCCGCCTATTGCCAACCACTGCCCTAGACTTTTTAAGGGGGCTCGTAACACTTCTAACAGTCTCACTTGTGTGTGAGTGCACCCTTGGGCATTGAGTATGAATGAAACAAATTACACTTGAGTTTAACATTGTGTACTTTTCTTTTTATGGTTACCACAATTTTTTGCGACAGCTCTAATTAACACAGTAATGATATTTAATTTTTTAATTATTATGATTATCGTCAACAATGGTATATCGCAACGCCCCTAATTCTGATTAAGACTGAAATACTGATTTGACAGATTTTAATTTATCTCTAATACATTAAACTGGAGTTACTTTTGGATACAGATTTACTCATGAAGTTATAACAGAGATAAAGGATTAATCACATACTTACAGCTTTTCTCTCTTCCTTATTCCATTCAAACAAGAAAATGTCAGAAAAAACAGCACAGGGAAAATTGGACCATCAAACACTTTGGGCTTTACTGAAAAGCATAACAAAAGATTCAAATCTGATTATTCAGTAGTTGTAAATCATAAACGCATAGGCCTACAGTTATTTTGGTAACACTTTATTTTAGGGTCCAATTCTCACTTTTATCTGGTTGCTTATTCGCTTGCATATTACTATGATATTGGCTGTTTACTTACAAGGCACATGTTAAAGGATTAGTCCACTTTCAAATAAAATTTTCCTGATAATATACTCACCCTCATGTCATCCAAGGTGTTCATGTCTTTCTTTTGTCAGTCGAAAAGAAATTAAGGTTTTTGATGAAAACATTCCAGGATTATTCTCCTTATAGTGGACTTCAATGGCCTCCAGATGGTTGAAGGTCAAAATTACAGTTTCAGTGCAGCTTCAAAGGGCTTTAAACGATACCAGACGAGGAATAAGGGTCTTATCTATCTTATCATTTTCAGAAAAAAATACAACTGTATATGTTTTATATAAACAGATGATCACCTTGCACGTGCTTCCGCTTTCCGTATTCTTCAAAAGCTTATGCTGCATGTCCTACGCCTTTCCTATTCTACTTGCGGAACGAATGTGGCGCCAGTTTCGTTTTTTTCTGTAAGTAGAATAGGGAAGGCGTAGGACATACAGCGTAAGCTTTTTGAAGAATACGAAAGTGCGGTTTTGGAAACACGTGCAAGGCAATCATTTGTTTATATAAAGCATATACATTTACATTTTTTTCCGAAAATGACGGATGGTTTCTCTAGATAAGACCTTTATTCCTCATCTGGTATCGTTTAAAGTCCTTTGAAGCTGCACTGAAACTGTAATTTTGACCTTCAACCGTTTGGAGGCCATTGAAGTCCACTATAAGGAGAATAATCCTGGAATGTTTTCATCAAAAACCTTCATTTCTTTTCAACTGAATTAAGAAGGACATGGACATCTTGGATAACATGGGGGTGAGTAAATTATCAGGAAAATTTTATTTGAAACTGGACTAATCCTTTAATGTCTTATTCTGCAAGATCTTATTCTATATCCCTTAATTCTACTCGGCAAAAGTCATAGTTAATAGTGAACAGGTGTTCCCCATACCGAAGTGTTACCGTTATTTTCCGTACTCAGTAAGTGTAGAATTTTTTTTTTAATTAAAATGAAAACTTCAACCACACAACAGCAATCACCACATTAATATTAAATCTTGCTGTCATTCTACTGTTAGTTCAATATAAAAGTTATTGTTTGTTTGTTTGTTTGTTTGAAAAAAAGAAACCACATAAAGTCACTAACCTCCACTAGTGAGTCCAAATCCAAACATCAGGAAGATGTATTGAAACCAAATCAGAAAATACATGCACAATACAGCGACATATTCTAATTTAGCACATATCCATTTCACTATCTCTCCATGCCATGGCATCTTCTGCTCTCTGAGTTTAGTCAGCTCTGTAATACAAAATTCAAAGTAAACATGTAAATGTTTTATTCATATCTGTGTTAAGCTTAGTGATTTAAAGGGTTAGTTCACCCAAAAATGAAAATAATGTCATTTATTACTCACCCTCATGCCGTTCCACACCCGTAAGACCTTCGTTCATCTTCAGAACACAAATTAAGATATTTTTGTTGAAATCCGATGGCTCCGTGAGGCCTACATAGCCAGCAATGACATTTCCTCTCTCAAGATCCATAAAGGTACTAAAAACATATTTAAATCAGTTCATGTGAGTACAGTGGTTCAATATTAATATTATAAAGCGACGAGAATATTTTTGGTGCGCCAAAAAAAAACAAAATAACGACTTATATAGTGATGGCCGATTTCAAAACACTGCTTCATGAAGCTTCGGAGCGTTATGAATCTTTTGTGTCGAATCATGATTCGGATCGCGTGTCAAACCGCCAAACTGCTGAAATCACGTGACTTTGGCGCTCCGAACCGCTGATTCATTATGCTCCGAAGCTTCCTGAAGCAGTGTTTTGAAATCGGCCATCACTAAATAAGTCGTTATTTAGTTTTTTTGGAGCACCAAAAATATTCTCGTCGCTTTATAATATTAATATTGAACCACTGTACTCACATGAACTGATTTAAATATGTTTTTAGTACCTTTATGGATCTTGAGAGAGGAAATGTCATTGCTCCCTATGTAGGCCTCACGGAGCCATCGGATTTCAACAAAAATATCTCAATTTGCGTTCCGATGATTAACGAAGGTCTTACGGGTGTAAAACGGCATGAGGGTGAGTAATAAATGACATTATTTTCATTTTTGGGTGAACTAACCCTTTAACATTAGAGGCTTTTAGACTGTGATCATCAAAAGTTAAAAATCAACATCAAGATGACAGGAAGACACAGGAAGTGACAAACATTTGTCCATGGGGATTATTGTGAAAATAAAGATTACTCAGAGTCAGTCTCACCAACACACTATATGTATATCACCACCAACAGAAATAAAATCTTCAAAGAGGTTTCTACAAAAACTGATGAATAACAGGAGTCTGATAAATACAATTTCATCACACTTCATACATTTCTAAATTAGAAAAATAAATAGAAATAAATCAGAAAAACTCACGCCTAATGATGTAGAGGATGCAGAGAAAAACTAATACTCCAAACAAAGTAATTATTCCCACTTTGTCAGTCTCTTCAAGACGTATAGTCCTTTCCCAATTCCGTCTAAAAAAACCTGGCTCACAAGAACATTAAAAAAAAAAAACATCTAAAAAAAATGAAGCACAGCCTTATAAAAGACAGAGGTTCAGTTCTGAATAAACAGGATCTGTCATGTTAATATAATTTATTAAATACCATATGTGTTGTGACAATATATATTAATAAATATGATAACATATGATGAATGTTGTGAAATATTTGGATTTACAAACCTGAATAGTAAACTATTGCAAAAACAGCTAAATCTAAGTGAAGGACTGAAGATTTAATCCATCTTCTAAAATTATCTGTAAAAAGAAATGATTTGAAGATTTTAAAATATCCTGTTAGCAGCAGTGATAAAACTGAACATATTAAAATTCACATTTACATAAAGGAAGTAATACAATATATACAAATATATACATCCTTGTTTATATTACTTTGTGGGGTCCAAATGACCCCACTAAGATAGTAAGATGAGGAATTTACGACGTTATGGGGTCCTTCAGTCGGACCCCACAAAGACAACATCTTAAAAATCATATATGTGACCCTGGACCACAAAACCAATTTTTTGAAATTGAGATTTATACATCATCTGAAAGCTGAATAACTAAGCTTGATGTATGGTTTGTTAGGATAGGACAATATTTGGTCATATACAACTATTTGAAAATCTGGAATCCGAGGGTGCAAAAAATCTAAATATTGAGAAAATCACCTTTAAAGACCTGAAGGCATTTTTGGAGTTGTTGTTTTTTCTGATTGACAATCATAAAAGTAAAACCTCATAACTCCAAAACTGTAGCAAGAAGAGTCAAAAGGTAGGTATCGTTTGATAGAACACTTTTTAAGTTTTTAGAAAATATAAATTACATTACAATTCAACATTGTCATTCTGAGCAACTGCTGATAAAATCAAACAAATATATATATATATAATTTTTATTATAATTTTACCTATCGTTCTTATTTGACATGCAATAATTTAGGAAGACAATAAGATAACAGGAAAATTATTTTTTGATGAAGTTCTCCTACATGCGATCTGAATCTGTATTAAATTTTGTGGGCATAGCATAAAGTAATCAAAAGTCACAGCATTTGGAACCAAAATAGCCTTTTTGTCCTTTGCCCATTAGGGGGCGTCAAGGGATAAACAATTAAAATGAAAACTTAATTAGTTAGTTAATCAAATTGTAAAGTTCATACTCTAAGCTTTCAAATGAGACCTATTTTCAAGGCTGTAGTTTTGAAAAATATGATTATTAATGTTTTCGTTGCATTTGTGGCGCCGGCAGGCAGTACACTCTGGTTTATAGGGACTACCATTTACTTAATATCCTAATGATTTTTGGCATAAAAGAAAAATCGATAATTTTGACTCATACAGTGTATTGTTAGCTATTGCTACAAATATACCCGTGCGACTTACGACTGGTTTTGTGGTCCAGGGTCACATATAAGAATGTTTGACAAAATCTTAAAAGTCAGTATAGTATGGCCCTTCCCTACACTATACCTAAGCCTACCCTCCACAGGAACCTAACGTAATTCAAAAAAATCTTATATGTACCATACACACACACATTGCCTGAGTCTCAATGTGCATACTATTCATCCTAAATAGTATGTGATATTAGTAATATTCAATACTATTTAGGGTGGTTAGTATGCATATTGGGATGCAGGGTGTGTCTAGTGTAGGTGTAGGGAAGGGAAGGACGATAGTATATTGAGTCAACATTTAGTCTCATATAAAAGATTTTGTCCTTGTTGGGTCCAAGTAAAAGACCCCACAAAGTATAATAATAAATACAAGTACACACACACACACCTGGGAAGTCCTTTAAATATGGTGCAGTCCAAATCAACATCAGAGGCCTCAGAATTTGCAGAGTACAGCAAAGGATGGTCTCATACAGAGATCCTAAAATTAAACCAGATTGTTTTATGATTAGAATCTAACATTAATCATGATGCACTGGGATGCACTTTTATGCATTTTATGCTTGTTGTTGAGAGCTCAAATAAGGTGTCAGAATGACATTGCCGTTCTAATTTTGTGTCAACAGTTTGGCAGTACAGTGCATCCGGAAAGTATTCACAGCGCTTCACTTTTTCCACATTTTGTTATGTTACAAATTTTCCTCAAAATTCTACAAACAATACCCCATAATGACAACGTGAAAGAAGTTTGTTTGAAATCTTTGCAAATTTATTAAAAATAAAAAATAAATATGCATGTACATAAGTATTCACAGCCTTTGACATGACACCCAAAATTGAGCTCAGATGCATCCTGTTTCCACTGATCATCCTTGAGTAAGGCTAAACGATTTTGGAAAATAATTTAATTGCGATTAATTTTACCAATTGTGATTGCAATTTAATATGCGATTATTTTTAAGCTCTTTATCTTCTGTATTATTCAACAAAGACAAGCAATAAATCATTGTAGGGGGGAATTTTTAGGCACCTCACGATTCGATTAGGTTCTGATTCTGGGAGTCGCAGTCCTTAGAAAAAAAACATTAATGGTGCGTTTATTAATGGTCATTGAGACAAAACAATGGCACCGATATATTTTAAGACATGTCAGTGCAAGTTGCTTTCAGTTAAGACAGCTCAAACATTTATTATTGTCTAGCTTAAACCTTGTTTGTGAAACCGGGGGAAACGCTAGTAAATAATAAAGAGGGGGAAAAAACACAACAGTGCTTTCAGTATTTAAGAGTATCTGAACATTTTCCTTTCAAGAGCTGTGACTGATTTTTCTCTTTCTCAGCTTTACTGTTGATTATTATGATGACATCATAGAGAGCGGGAGATCTAATGAGCTGCATTCACACTAATGCACAGATCTCTTTTGAAATATAAGATGTGGTTTGTCCTGTCTGTTTGATCCCTTAAGACATAACTGACTGTGTTTACATTAATTTCGTATCATAAAACATTTTGAGATGCAAGTATATTAAACCACTTAAAAGGAGTCGCGCACAGCCACATGCGCGAGCACTCTTCGCAAATCGCACGTCAGCATTTGAATTTGACATAACGACATAACTGAGGCAGCGTTCGTAGAACATTTGTAAGGAAAATACCGTTTCTCACAGCGCGCGAATGTCCTAGCAATTCGCTTCAACCTTTCCGAACTTTATTAAAGATTATTTTGTGGATGGTTCGAGTGGTGTGTGAGAGAGAGAGAGCGATTGGAAGCAAGCAGAATAAGTTTCTAAAGCACACACAGCACCATCGCGCATCTGTGGTTAAAAACTAAGCTCAGAATCGTTAGAGAGAGAATCTTTTCTGCCATCTCTATTGTATAGTATGAACAACACAATATTAGATAGATTAAACATAAACTGTGCTTTTCTGTAGGCCAGGCATATGCGTAGCGTGCCAAGTTGATGCTTCCTCTGTAGACTGCTTACTCTAGTGTGTCACGTGATGAGCAGGTAATCGCAGCCTTTGCGGTTTAAAAATCGTGTTTTGTCATATCGCGATATTATCGCAAATGCGATTAATCGTTCAGCCCTATCCTTGAGATGTTTCTACAACTTGATTGGAGTCCACCTGTGGTAAATTCAGTTGATTGGACATGATTTGGAAAGACACACTCCTCTCTATATAAGGTCCCACAGTTAGTGCATGTCAGAGCACAAACCAAGCTATGAAGTCCAAAGAACTGTCTGTAGACCTCCGAAACAGGATTGTATCGAGGCACCGATCTGGGGAAGGGTACAGAAAAATTTCTGCAGCATTGAAGGTCCCAATGAGCACAGTGGCCTCCATCATCCGTAAATGGAAGTTTGAAACCACCTGGACTCTTCCTAGAACTGGCCGTCCGGCCAAACTGAGCAATCGGGGAGAAGGGCCTTAGTCAGGGAGGTGACCAAGAACCCGATGGGGTCAGTATTGAGCAAAGGCTGTGAATACTTATGTACATGTTTTTTTTTTTTTTTTCTATTTTTAATAAATTTGCAAAGATTTCAAACAAATTTCTTTCACATTGTCAATATGGTGTATTATTTGTAGAATTTTGAGGAAAATAATGAATTTAATCCATTTTGGAATAAGGCTGTAACATAACAAAATGTAGGAAAAGTGAAGCGCTGTGAATACTTTCCTGGATGGACTGTATATCTGGGACCACAGAAACACTCACCTTCAATAACACCCCAGAGGACAAAAGCAAAGAATAAAATGATATTTGGAAGAAACACATGAAAACACCCAAGAGTCCCGACATGTTTTCTTGCAGTGGTGTCTGAAGTGGAGAAACAGAATGTCAGAGAAGTAAATGCTGCATTTACATATATTCCTACAGTAATTCATGATTACTTCAGGTAGTTATAAAACATTTAGTAGCAGTCAGTTAACTTTATCTAAAGTGAGGACTATTTATGCCTCGTAAAGCTTTTATAAAGGATGTTTAAAGGCTCAGATTTCTTCTAAACAGAAAAAGGAAACAAACACAGAGTGATAAAGAACATGGAAATATTTATTTGATGGGGGAAAAAATGAAAATGTACACTTGATATAACATGAAAAATAAAGCTCTGCAATGTCATTGAAAATAAAAATTCCGGTACACCTCCAGAAAACATAACTGTGCAGTAAAATGAAACTAAGCCTTTGCTTTGCTTCTGATATAAAAATACATTTCTGTAAAGTGTAAACATTGCTGAATAAAAATTTACCAGTGCCAACACTGGATTACAGGAGTGCCAAAAAATACAGCAAAATACAATCAGACTGAGAGTTTGCTTTCTGAGCACCTTGCAGTGATTGAGTGGAATGAATGGTAAAGTACAAGCAGTGTGAAACGTGAAGCAATAAAATCCAGAATTACATTTACCCAGGTTTTACAATGTCCCAGGGTTTCAAGTGTGAAAAGCCCTAATTTGACTCACTATTTGCACTGAATTTTCGCACAGCCATGAAACTGAAACATAAAAACCTTCTTACTACACCAGGGGCCGTACTCACAAAACATCTTAAGACTAAAAGTAGCTCCTAACGTGCCGATTTAGGAGAAACTCTTAAAAATAATGGGCGTGTCAGTCCTAAATTTAGGACTCCTAAATTTTTCTCTAAGAGTATTTCACAAAGCTTTTTAGTGCTAAAACTAGCTCCTAAGTCTGTGAAAAGTTAGGAGTAGACAAGAGGACTCCTAGGTCACGAAGACCAAATCACAAACAGTCCTAATCCACCCAAAGACACTGTACACCATTGAAGCAATAGCGATAAAGCTTTAGGTGCTGAACTTTTCTTCATAAATGCAATACATATTTTGATTTATAGATTTGAATCTACGATAAGGCGCCAAAAATAAATCTTTAATAAATAAATAAACAATGTCCGATTACCTGTGGCAGTTGTTTTCACGAGTTCACACTTACAAATGATGGAATAGAGTAAAAAAATATAAGCGTATTTGGCGTGCTGTCTTACATACACTTATATAAATTAACTATAGTGTCCTGCACCCACTAGTAAAAATATATCAAAAATATCAAACATTTCGGAATAATTTTTGGTTTGACTGTATATTCATTTTGCTGCTTATTATTTTATTTACAATCACTTGCTTTCTTATTTTGTTCTTTTTTGTTCATTTTGTTGCTTGTTTAGTTCCTTTTTTATTTTTATATGACATTGCAGAGGGACAATGCTTCATCTGTTTACTAATACTTAGTTAATGATTCATAGCATGAGTTATTATAAAGTGTTACTGTCCTCATGAAATCTGCTATTGGTGTGTAGCTACCTTGATCTTTTTGAAGATTTATAACTCACGTTATAAATATCAAATAATGGATTTTAATATAAATTGTTGCACTTTGCTCGCCCTAGTTATAGCCTAGTGATGATGAAAAGAAAAGAAAAAAAGATTAAAACATATATTAATGTGTTAAACAGGCGTCTTTGACCATTGCATCTTGTTGTTTTTGGGTTTTTTTTCAGTTTCTTGCACCGTGTTGTAAAACCTTGTGTCAAGTATTTTTAAAAGCACATTGCTTCTTTTAGCTCACTGCGGTTTTAAAGCCCTCACTATCTGTATGCGACTGTAAGTAGATAAGTTTCAATAAATCGTCACTGATTCAAAGAGCTGAGCAAAATTGAGTATTAAGCAAAACTGATACTGTGCTTTGTAACTGTGTACACTTTACAATGTGACCTTGTAAATGTATGAATTGAGAGAGAGAGGGTTGGGAGGGTTACTTGTAGTGAAATGTATTCCAATACAGAATACAGAATACATGTTTTCCAAAACTGGTCGAAGTAAGTTTATCTTGTTTTAAGTATTTTTATCAAATGTCTTACTTTTAGAGATGTTTGAAACAAGCAGTTAACTGATTAGTCAGTGTCAAGGGAGTGCATGGCTGCATCAGCTCCACCAAATTCCAGTCCAATGTTTCGCAGGAATACTTAGACATTAAAGGATTAGTTCACTTTCAAATTAAAATTTCCTGATAATATACTCACCCCCATGTCATCCAAGATGTCCATGTCCTTCTCTCTTCAGTCGAAAAGAAATTAAGTTTTTTGATGAAAACATTCCAGGATTATTCTCCTTATAGTGGACTTCAATGGCCTCCAAACGGTTTAAGGTCAAAATTACAGTTTCATTGCAGCTTCAAAGTGTTCTACGCGATCCCAGACGAGAAATAAGGGTCTTATCTAGCGAAACAATCACTCATTTTCTAAAAAAAATTATATACGTTTTAACCATAAATGCTCATCTTGAACTAGCTCTCTCTTCTTCTTCTCTATTAGAATTCCGGCAATGTAGACACTGCTAAGTGTATTACTGCCCTCCTCAGGTCAAAGTTTGAACTAATTGTTATATACTTGCACTAGAATATTGTATATGACAATTTAGTTCAAACTTTGACCTGTGGAGGGCAGTAATACACTTAGCAGTGTCTACACTGCTGGAATTCAAATAGAGAAGAAGAAGAGAGCTAGTTCAAGATAAGCATTTATGGTTAAAACGTATATAATTTTTTTTTTTTTTTTTAGAAAATGAGTGATGGTTTCGCTAGATAAGACCCTTATTCCTCGTCTGGTATCGTTTAAAGCCCTTTGAAGCTGCACTGAAACTGTAATTTTGACCTTCAACCGTTTGGAGGCCATTGAAGTCCATTATATGGAGAAAAATCCTGGAATGTTTTCATCAAAAACCTTAATTTCTTTTCGACTGAAGTAAGATAGAAATGGACATCTTGGATTACATGGGTGTGATTTAAATATCAGTAAATTTTATTTTGAAAGTGAACTAATCCTTTAAACATTGCCCTTTAGTAGTGTCACAAATTCGGCCTCTGAAATTCCACCATCTCTCCGTTAGAGGGTACCCTTGTCTGCCAACATTCCTTGGACTTAATTTGTACATTAATAATTGCCAGATCCAAAAACGCCAAATGTCGCTGTAACCAACACGGACAATATAACTTCAGTTTTCCTGGAACACACAATGACATCACTAAACGATGATGGCACAACTATAAGAGCAACATTCATATGTTTGGCTCTAACTACTGACTAGGAGCTATGTTGAGACCAAATATCATTCAGCTCTCTCACTGATGACGCCATTGCCTCTTTTCATTCTCCCCCAACACGTAGGGCCCCCCCGCAATGCGTGCCCGTCCGCTACGCCACTGTATATATAGCACTTTGGGGCACTGGGCACCCGCCGGCAGAAACATAAATCGGTGCCTATATATATATATATATATATATATATATATATAATGTATTTTATTTTTGTGTAGAACACAGAAATTGTAAAAGTCATAGACTACTCTGTTGACATTTATTCAAAAAAGCCAATCTGTTCTCATTCCAAAGGCGTCCGATAATGATAACGAAAACCATGCACAAAATTCCCATGCCTTTCGCATCATCGACGGCAACTGTTTCTCATTTAAAGCCTTAAACTTACCTGCGTGTATAAAAACGTTTTTTGGGCAAAAGTCTTGAACATGCAGTATTTGTGAGAATGGATTGGAGTGTTAACTGGTTGCACACCGGGCGGGAAGTGTCATATCGAACACCGGTTCAGCCTTTCTGTACTCACGTTCTCAAGTTCAAGATGTTAGTTTAAAGGGGTGGTTCAGTGTTTTTTTCTAGGCTTGATTGTGTTTATGGGGTGCAGTTTAACATGTCTTAATGCTTCGTTTTTTTAAAAAAACGCTGTATTTTTCATATATTTTACCTTTATTCTACACCACTGTTTCCATTGTCATTTGAACTGCCAGTTTGACTTCCTGCTTCTATGAAGCCACTCCCTCCAAAGTACGCAATGTGCTCAGATTGGTTAGCTGACCCAGTGTATTGTGATTCGCTGAAGCGTCCGGAAACGCCACGCCCCTTACCATTAGTTGTTACATGTGCTTCAGTGGAAATGTGGCATCTATATTAGCCATATCAAATTGAGCCCGAATCAGACCCAGATAGTAGTAATGATGAAGAGGGTCAAGCAGAACCTCTGCAAGCACGGTTTATTTCCATTTGTATTTGTGTTAAAGTGTTTAGATATGCTGTCACTTGTAAATGGCATTAAACTCGTGTAGATTCTGGAAGTTGTCTTCCGCACCGCATCCAGTGTAGACAATATCACTGATTATAATGGATTCTGTTATCTTTTGACGTGTTGCGCCACTTTGCGTCCGGTGTACACAACTCTTCTGCTTACATAATGCCGCGCGATATGGCCTCGTCCACTTAGTTGCGTGTTCCCTTGGGCAGGGTTTATGATGTCACCAACCCGGGAAGAAGCTCACTGTAGTCCAAACCGGTCGTTTTTGTAGGGATTAAACTGCGATAACCTTAAGTTTGTTTTTGAGTTTGTGTTGTCTAAACATGAGTAAACGTCGCTGCTTTTAACACCACTACTGGACCTGAGAGCTGCAGTGTACTGTACCTGTGATAGTTTTTTTTAAATTTAATTTTAATCTCCCCAGAAATGTAAAGCTTTTCCCATATAAGACAAGGCAGGAATAAGAAAATTCACACTTTGAACATACCTTTATCTTTTGATCTGCAGTAGATTAGACAGCAGAACAGAAATGCAGATCCTGATGCAGTAATACAGAGAATCAACACCATTATGTGCGAAGTAGAAAAGCCTGAACAAAACCGAAATAGTCATTGTTCACAAGAGTTACATCTCCTTAACCAAATTCACAGAACAGCATTACAGTTAAGTACTGGTTTATTGGACTGATTATAACTTCTGCTGCCACTGAAATACAATGTATTCATTTTCTTATTTGTCTGTTGACTCACCCAGTTGTTCTAGTACTACAGTTGCATTGGCTGAAAAAACTCCAGCAAACACCTGACACATGTACACTCCTTTGTCCTCACTTCTGACACTCTTCAGTCTGAGAGAGAAGTTTCCTTTAGGAATTTCATTAGTGAAGAACTCAACTCTGTCTCTGTATCGCTCATGTGCTGAATCCAGTTTAATCTCATGGTCTTGGTAGAGGAGAACCAGGATATTTTCATCTTTATCTGTTTTCTTCCATGACACCTCTTCAATTTCATCAGGTGGGATGTGAGAGTCCACAGAGCAGCCAAGAGTGACGTCCTCGCCCACATACGCAGATATGGAGTGATTTGATCCTGATACTATAAAATGCTCTGCAAGAATGAATGGTTATATAAATATCAAAGCAGGGGATATAAATACAGTATATTTCATACAATTGTATTGAAAATATTGTCCAGAAAGTTCACACACTCAATTAGCTTACCAGCATATTTTATTTCAACCAAAGTTTCGTCAGTATCCTGGTCATTGTGAACTTTACAACTGTAAAGCCCCTTATCTTCAGCTCTCACACTGTTCAACAGGAGGGAGAAGTTTCCATGTTGAATCTCCTCAGTGAAGAAATGAGCTCTATCATGATAATCCTGGTGCTGGGCCTCTGGTCGACTCTCACCATCTTGAAACAGATGCACCAGAGTCTCTGAGTCTGTTCTTCTCCATTCCACCTCCAGAACCTCCACTGGTAAGAATGAGTCAACAGAACAGGGCAGAACCACTGAATCTCCCAGAGGAACAACCAGAGGACCGGAGGGACCTTTCACCTGAAAGCCTAACAGACAGAGGAAATGGGAGCCAAGGAGGCTGTTTTTTTAAAGAGTTTTCAAGACACTTTATTTAAATCATTACAAAGTCATCAGAGCAATAAATCACATTATCTAAAAAAACAAAAAATGAGTACAAAAGACCAAAAGCTTATTGCAACATGGAAGTGAAGATCAACATTTCTTCTACAACTGTACAAATAGCTTCATTACAACACCATTTATGCAAAAAAAAAAAACTTCTCATGTCTGGAAAGATGTTTGACACGTGTTGCTTATCAAATGTACATTATAAGTGAGTCAAACTCACAGTACTTTCAGATGGATTAGCATATGGAGCCATACTTCATTGACGCACTAAGAATCGCGTTTAAGCGATAATCACGTTTAAGTTCAATGTTATTTTTCGTATTGTGCGACAAATCGTGTAGCCCTAGCTACTTGCCACATAAGTAAATAATTAGACATATAATAATGATCTGAGTCTAAATATTTTATCAGCTCTTTAAACACAAAGCTTTCGTGGAGAGAGCAGTTGCTAGCGCGGCAAGTTCAACTAGATGGACATTTAAGAGATACAGTACAGTCACACCACTTATTAAACAGCATTTCGCCACATAAATAATTAGGGGGAAAAGAGATATTGATCTGAGATGAAACTGATTTAAAAGTGTGCCTGCTTGTTATTTTTAATCCATTACAGTGAACAAAACAATAGTTGCAAAATGGCAGCAGCTACATTTGTATGAAACGAGAGAGCGAGTCTGCGATACCAGATGACATAATTAAATAACTGTACACAAAATGTTGACTTGACTGCATTTTAATATTTTAATAGCTCACCAAAGACAAAACTTCCACAAGGAAAAACTGTTCCTAGCAAGCGTAAAGTGCTTCAGACTTCAGTTACCCGGATGAGCCTGTTTTTAGCGGTTGTTTCTGGGGAATAACACACCACTGGATGGCGCCATTGACCAATCAGAATAAAGTATTCCATAGAGCCATGTAATAAAGTCTAATAACCCCGCCTAAGAAGCGATAGAAGGGTTAAATTAATGATTGATGGTTCATTTAGATCAGGTCTTATCAGTCTGCCAGCTTGACCATTGATCATAGACAGCAAGTCACCCCCCAGCACTAACCAAAACGTTTTATAAAACTCAATTGGCAGACCATCAATTCCAGGGGCCTTACCACAATCAGTGCTCCGCAGAGCAATACGCAGCTCAGATGCTGTAAGCGGCATCTCGAACCAAGAATTGGTCTTATCTGGTACTTTACTTTTTTCTAATTTCTTTAGCCTCTACCATTTCTATACCATCCAATGAGTATAATGTATACATTTGCTTTTCCAAACCGAAGAAGAATTTAGTTGGATTAGATTAGGATTACTTGGCTAGAGGAGGAGCTGTCAATCTAGAACTAGTAGACCAATGGTGACGCTTAAGCTGCCCTAATTTAAACGAAACACAAACTGCAACATTTGGAAAAGCAAGAGCAGAACGTGGAAAGGAGCAAAGAGAAAAACAGCACAAGCGTACAAAAGAGTAAAATATGAGCAGAAAATGTAAGAGAGCAGAAAGAACAGAGTAATAAAACCAAGGAAAACAACTTTTAAGAACACATAAACACAAGTGTCATCTAAGTGTATTATTTATTTTATTATTTTTTTTATTTATTCATATCTAAGTGTACCTTCATCACGTGATGATATAGTTAGGAGATGTGAATGTGGAAATTGCTGTGTTGTGACTGCAGAACTTTTGTGAACGTTTAAAATTGTGTGAAACAATCCTGCACCCTGTTAAAGGTGCTGTATGTAAGTTTTTGACTGTACTAAAGCATAAAAATACCATAATATGTTTGCAGATATTTATTAAACATGCTGAGTTCACATATTCGTTTCTCTGAAAACCATTGCTACAGCCAGTTATTTTACTTTGAAATTTACGTTGTCGGAAATTTCTGTTTTTGTTTTGTTCTGTGCAAGACCGCACGTTGCCAATTTACCCAATAGTATTTCGCCACCCCGGGTTGCCAATTGGCGGAAAACACATGCAGCGAATTGCAGCCATTGAAGCCAGCGAGTAAACTGGGTCAGAGATCGCAGATTCTACCCAACCTAAAAAGCCTCAGCCTCTATCTAAAAATCTCTACGAACGGGAGCATATTAAAACGCGATATCAACTCATCATAAATCAATAAATCAACTAATTATCTTACAATGTGTAAGTCTCCTCGCCTTCCACTGTCAATTGAGCTCGCTCCTATTGCGTGTCTTCAAACTGGCAACCTGCGAGAGCGTCGAGTCTGAGGAGGAGGGGCGGGGCAAACAATATTTTGAATTTGGACTGTAGTACCCATTTCAACCACTAGCTGTCATTCTTACATAGAGCACCTTTAAGGCCCTGTTATAAAACACATACAAACAGTATTTCTTTAATTTAACATGAATAGTTAGTATGTTACTACCTTGAAACCGATAACGATGTTTATTTTGATATTTGACGATAACGGCGCTCTGCTCTGTTCCAGGTTACTTTCTTCATGAAGAAGTGGCGCGTGACCAAGTGTAGCTGCACAGACCCCTCTGTTGGTGAATATAGTCACTACACTATTGCTCCGATAACCAACAGGCTGCTGTATGCTGGTCGGGCTTTTTGCGGGTTGTTTTGAACGAGCTGTAAAACAGGGACATTTCCAGGGACAGAACACCAAAAACCGGGACTGTCCCCAGAAAACGGGGATGTCTGGTCACCCTAATATATATATATATATATATATATATATATATATATAGAACAGGAACTGGCCCCCCAGATGTGTCCACAGCATCGAATCTGGCCCCCTTTTAAAAAGTTTGGACACCCCTGCTCTACATTCACACCTTTCAGGCCTTTCATTGTCTGAAGAAACTTTTTAATTTTGTCTAATGTGTAACCCTTGTTTCACCAACACTAGCCCTTTTATCTTTTTCTTTGCCCTTAGTTTTCCTTATTGATCTTATGTTATGTCAACATCCAAAGCATCTTCTAATATGGCCTGCTCACTGGCCTCAGAAACACCACCTTCATGCACCTTTTCGTTTGTGGCCACGCTCATTTTTATTACTTCCACAATCGCCAATAGACCTTGATCACAGCGGAATTGATTACCGGAAGTGTTCGTCGAAGCAGTGCTATGTATATTATGTATATTTTCAATGTAATGTTAACACCTAATTGAATAAACGATGCCTCTTAAAATAAGCATCTGCGGGATAATTTCAAAATCTGGACATTTTCAGAGACAGGAGAAGTGATATTCTGATGATTGTTGTGTACAGATTTATCTGAGAAAGCCGTGGCTCATAAACATACGTGATTATTTCACCACACGGTGTCAGTGTTCGTCTAAACTAATGTCTGTGATGCTGCAGTGTGTGTTTGACTTGATGAATAAGATCAGAACGAACATATTTATTCATTTGAATTAAACATTTTAGTCATTATTCTGCATCATTTTTTATTGAAAATCATGCAATTCACAACATTAGTCAAAATTCATAATATTCAAAGCAGTCGCGCTGTCAACTCATTTCTGATTAAGATTACTTAACACATCATTAAATTTCTTTAAGCCAGTCAGGGCGCATTCATTCATCTTTTTTAATACTGCTCTTACGAAAATAAACCATGGTTTAACTACCAAAAAAACCAAAAAAACAATGGTTATAATTAAACCATGGTAACCACAAATCAACAAAGGTATGTGTAGTAAAACTGTGGTAATACAAACGGTAATCAGCCCGCGAAAAAAAGTACTACAACGTTTTTTTTTTTTTTTCAATATTAAAACCATGGTTAATTTTCGTAAAAGGGCTCATCAGTCAAATTCATTTTAAAAATGTAAATTCAACAGTACGATCAGTAAGAGAAAAACACTGTTCATAAAGAGATGAGCACTGGACTGCGGCAGGTTGGCTGGGAAAAAATTTATTTATTATTCAGAATGCACATTTAAGGGAAATATATTTATTTCAGCATGTTGAAGATATGCGAGGTGAGTTTGGAAATGGATAGGTCTACTACACACGAACGTACACCGCATATTATTTTAAAAGAATGATCTTCATCTCGCCATATCAGTCTCACCCATGCTTTCCTCTATTCTTGTTGTATCTGGAAATCGTGAAAACGGAGGTAAGGGTGTCATTGTTTAGAATTAGTAACACTGGCGAGAGAATTCAGCCATTAGTTTTGAATGCGTTGCAATGGGACCGGAAATAGCGATACACTGCTTTGGTTACCGGAAATAGGAAGTGTGATAAAGGTCTATTCCATCATTATCAACACAAAACACTTTATCACTCATTTGTGCATGATCCATCGCGCTAACTGCTTCGCCTGCATTGTGATTCTTCTCAGGACACACGCATATCACATGACCCTCTTGTCCACAACCAAAACACTTCATCGACTCTGAGGTAGCAAAAATAACAATCAAAATCCTCAATCCTAAACTTCATGGCTGCATTAAGCTCTTCATTTTGATTATTTAAAATCATATGCACATGCATGTTTTAACTGTGGTGATTTACAACCGAGTGAGATTTTCCCTAGTTTTTGACACAAGCTTTCCATGCCTCCCAACTCCCTTTCAATCACTTTGTCTTTAATAAATGGCGGGACATTTGACAATATTACTCTTTTCGCTGGTTGCACTAGAGGCATGACCAGGGTAAGGGAATCATTCACAACAATCCAGGTCTCTACAACTTCAATCTCTGTTCAAAAACCTATTGCGCTATTCATTCTAGATGCAGAAAGAATGCAATCATGACCAACAATAGTAGCAACAGCGATGACACAATCTTCCACAGAACAACGTTCCGCGGGCACGACCTTAATGCCATGCCGCCGCGTTAAACTTTCCAAACTCACGTGCTGAGACGCCGCCATAGCGATCAGTGCACACTGACCGACGACGCTCCTCACAAGCACTCACAAACTTTTTATCTATCTACTTAAACAACAAAACCGCAAAAGATGGATAAAAAGATAGAAAACTCACTCACCATGCTCAGTCCACTTACTCCCAGCATGCACTCAAGAGAGAGCTCTCAATAATTAATAATAATAATAATACATACCATTAGAGATCATCAGCAGTATTGACATAAAAATGTAATTATGTAGATTCATCTTGAAATAAAAAAATGTATCTGAAAAAATCATCTCCGCAATAAATAATGTAAAAAGACAAAATGTTCATGAGAGATTCATGTTCATGAGACATCTGCAAAGCTTTTACTTTCAGTTTTTTATAACAAGCACAAATATATAACTAGCTCAGATCAGGGAGTATGATCAGGTTAAATATTACCTTTAATACACATCAACATGACATCACTTGCACAAACATGCACAGTAGAATGCTTCCTAAGTGTATGGATGCATACAGTTTGAATGTATGTATAAACATTTTATATGTGGATTTAAGATCATATCTGTGCCTGAAACATCTTTATGGTAGGATGTGTGAAATGTCACATCAGTATTTGCAAACTAGAGAGAGATTTTTGCTTTTAATCTCAATCTAAACTGTAAATTAATAGGTAACTGAATGCCACGAAGAGAACAATGGACTGGGTTTACAAAATGGACTTTAACCCAGACTGGCCTATCACAAAAGGCTCACAGACACTTGAGCATCCTTTTGAAACACCGGTTATCACACTTCCCTATAAAACCATAAAAAACAGCAAAAACAGCTATTGTTTTACACCAGTGCAGTGCTGTTTTATTAAGAACTACAGAAGAAGAAAAAAAATCACTGAAATAATACTGGCTGCTTCCAAAGGAGGTTTTCCTGCCTTCACCATGAATGTTTCTTTAACCCTAGGGTAAACAGTAAACAGTTTTTAGATCAATTGCTCCCATCAAGTCACCTTTATTTATATAGCGAAAACAGTGATGTCATCGTCCAGGGCAGCATTTCCCAAAAGCATCGTAAGCTTAAGTTGATCGTAGCTCCATTGCCACCAGTCAAAATATTTAATCCAGTTCCATCTATTTGAAGATTGGATTCATCACGCCAGTATGGGACGGTTTGTTGGGAATCTGTGCCACTGGCTGTCGTGTCGGTGTCGGTGAATGCGATACCACAATGGAAAATGGTCAAAAAAGTTGTTTTTCTAAAAAATTATGATTTTCTTTTCTATTTAAATGCGCATTTAATTTACAAATTGATAGATTTATATACTTTGAACTCATACAAACCAAAAATCTGTAGATCTCTATCATTGAACCTTCAAAATGTTTCTTATAAGTATTATAATATTTTTTTGCAAATGGAGAAAAAAAGATGCTTTTGTACCATATACACATATTTTGGGTTCAAATTCATAATTTTTTGTTGTTTGGCATCCAGAAACTTTTTAGTCTTTTTAGAAAGTATTTTATAAAGCGGGAGGCATTATGTGATGCTGACGCAGGACCTGGCCAATACAAAGCACCTTGCGCAAAAAGGGAATTAAAGCAACACCATGGAACATTTGCTCACGGTTCCCCCATGTGGTTGATGAGTACAATTGTCTGTTACCAGTGTCGTAAATAATACTGTCGCTGTATAAGCTTCCCCGAGGGCAGCGCAATACACGTGAATTTTTTGACTAAGCTGACAGAACCGGTGAATGCAGAAACCTCGTTTGGAAACCATGTCCACCAACCAGGTAAAGTAGCCTGTGTTACACTATGTTCTACAAATATCATTGCATAGTTTTATTTATTGTTACTCCAGAATCGAAAAGTACAATAACAAAAAGAGCGGTAGTATGTTAGCCTAGTTGCTTGCATAGTTCGTATGTAGCATTGTTTGCAAAGGGTGTAATTTGTATAATAGAATAAAATGTTGCCCTCGCATTCATGTAGCCATAATGTCCATAATAGCCTATACATCGGACATTGTCATAAGTTTATAAGACTGTAAAGTAACGGAGCCTCTTTATTTGAATAAAGATGCTCTGTCCAAAAACTATTCACTATTCACAGTGACTTGCATATTAGATCGTTTTGTCTTATACCAGCAGCCATATCACCCTATAGCCCAAGACTGATTGCCCACTGAAGCTAAGCAGGGCTGAGCCTGGTTAGTACCTGGATGGGAGACCTCCTGGGAAAACTAGGTTGCTGTTGGAAGAGGTGTTAGTGAGGCCAGCAGGGGGTGCTCACCCTGTGGTCTGTGTGGGTCCTAACACCCCAGTATAGTGATGGGGACACTATACTGTCAAAAAGCACCGTCCTTCGGATGAGACGTTAAACCAAGGTCCCGACTCTCTGTGGTCGTTGAAAATCCCAGGATGTCCTTCGAAAAGAGTAGGGGTGTAACCCCAACATCCTGGCCAAATTTGCCCATTGGCCTCTGTCCATCATGGCTTCCTAATCATCCCCATATACTGATTGGCTTTATCACTTTGTCTGCTCTCCACCAATAAGCTGGTGTGTGGTGGGCGTTCTGGCGCAATATGGCTGCCGTCGCATCATCCAGGTGGATGCTGCACATTGGTGGTGGCTGAGGAGATTCCCCCTTCCATGTATAAAGTGCTTTGAGTACCCAGAAAAGCGCTATATAAATGTAAGGAATTATTATTATTATTATTATACTTAACTCCACCCAGGTTACAAGTAAAATATGTGACATATGCCGTAAAGCAGGTCGCACTCTTCCGCTGACGGGATGGGCGGGGCTGTGTGTACCGATTCGAACACGAAACTTGCAGAGTGTGGTTGTAGCAGCTAGGAGGCTGCTCGGGTAGCAGCGGCAGTAGAATTTGTCCGGTTGTTCTACCACTGAAATAATTTTAGAGTCATTAAAAAATTACATAGTGTTGCTTTAAGTTCACGCTGCGGTATTCGTGGAAAAGTGCGGTGAGAACTCAGGAGATTAAACTCAGATATGTTCGAACATTATCCCAGCGAGCAAAAAGTCGTCTAGAACACGTCTAAAAGACATAATTGTTAGACCTCCAGAAGACGTCCTCACAGGAGCCAGAATGAAAGTTTTTTTTACGTCTTTTCTGGACATTGTTTAGACGTCAGTTAAAGACGTGTTACAGACGTAATTGTTAGACCTCCAGAAGATGTCCTCACAGGAGCCAGAATGACTGTTTATTATATGTCTTTTCAGGACATTGTATAGACGTCAATTAAAGACATGCTAAAGACGTAATTGTTAGACATCTAAAGGCAGCCAGACTAAAAGTTGTATTAGACGCGTTTTCTGTAGTAGAAATATCAACGACTGTTAAAGACCCATTGAACTCCCAACTGTGCATATTTGCATGGATCCAACTGTAAAAAATGTTTACTTCAAAACAGTGGCAGTTCTCACTGAGAAAAACCCAGTTAATCATTGTTAATGGTTGTCGTGTCATGAAACTTCAGACCATAGACCTAAATAAGATTTTAAAGAATATTGAATATTTAATTGAATAACTGTGTACTGTATATACTGCATTTTTATATCTTATCAATATAATGGCAATAAACTGCTTACCATTTTCCTGTAAACTGACCACTCCAAGAAATCAACTATTAAAATTCTCAAACTACATTTTTATTACTATTTTGTTCTGCTGGACCAAAACTTCACAGCCAGAACAGTAAATTATAAATTAACACAATAACACAATAAATCTTAAAAGCCAGAACAGTAAACTTATAAATTAACACAATTAAAGAATCTATAAAATGTTGTTAAAACAGTATAACATAACATAACAATTAACAAAATGTGGCTCCTAAAGTCAAGATTAATAGCCACCACCCCCGAGTCTCCCAGGGGCATGTTTCAGGTGATCGGCTGCAGCAGACTTTATTTGGGTCTCTGTTGCAGCGGCGTCCCATTTCATGACAGCAGCTACAATCAAAGCAAAAAAATCCACATGTAAAATAAATAAATACAAACGCCACTGTTGTGGTTTAGCTTGCAGCAGAGATAGTATACATAGTTGAAAATCAAGTACTCGAATCAATTAAATGAAATGGTTATTAAATCACAAATCAAGTAAAACTACATCAAGCCTGATATTAAGCATTCCACACACATATACATGCACATATACATATATACAATTTTTTTTTTTTTAAATGACCATAATATAAAGCTAACCTTTTATTGCTGAAAACAATGTCTTGTCTTCAAATCGTATTTTGTCTTTTTTGCCCTTCCCCTTCATGTTGAATCGGGTCATTAGTTGATTGGTGAAGAGCCTAATCCAATCCAAGACAAAAATAATATGTAATTATTACACACACACACACACATGTTTGTTTTTGTGAATTGTGGGGACATTCCATAGGCGTAATGGTTTTTATACTGTACAAACCGTATTTTCTATCCCCCTACACTACCCCTACCCCTAAACCTACCCATCACAGGAAACTGTGCACATTTTTACTTTCTCACAAAAACTCATTCTGTATGATTTATAAGCCTTTTGAAAAGTGGGGACATGGGGTAATGTCTTCATAAGTCACCACTTTTTGTAATACCTATGTCATACCCATGTCATTATACACATTTGTGTCCTGATATGTCACAAAAACGTGCACACAAACACACACACACACACATACACAATACACACACACATACACACACACACACACACACACACACACACACACGTAACATGATTGTCCATGCATGGTGACCGCAGATTGCATTTCTCCAATAAGTTGAATTGTATCAATGACAAAAAAAAAACCTGCATTATGCACAGCCATACTATTTTTACCTTCATCAAATCGCCTGAAAATGACTGATCTGACTATCTGGCAGAGATCTGCCAGATAGTGCTCTCACTGCGCCAGTGAGAACACGGTGATGCTCTGTTGCTAACTTGCTACGCAGATGATTTAGGTTTGGTTGATGGCAAGTTATACAGTGAATGAGAAATAAACTGTTAAACATTACGTTTCCTTCTTCAATCCTATAAATGCGTGTAATTGTGCCTAGTAGATTTCTAGATGTCTGTAAGAACTAAAGTTAGGACTCTTCGATAATTTAGCACACTTTGCTATCAACTTTATTGTCATTAATCTCTACACCACACGAGGCGACTAGCTTTTTCACAATTACCAACGTACAAGAATGGTGTTTTGATCTATTGCTTATGTAGTATTTACTTGTGTTTTGTTTTAAAGTTTAAAGTGTTTTGGGGTTGACTTGATATCAAGAAAATAGCGAGGGGAATGTAAACCTAAAGGCCAGCGCCTTGTTGTCAACCTGTACGAAATAAATGGCTATTATTATGGTTTAAAAACAGAGTACAGCCCTTTTATGCATTAATTGTGCATCCTGCATATGAACAACATTTACACACTTCTTTATAAATAAAAAAGTAAACATCGGCCGAGTAATCGGTAATCGGCATTTCTGAGTCCCTTTAAATCGGCATCGGCTCAAAAAATCCCTATCGGTCGGGACCTAGTGCGTATGATATCTCACACGTGGCTTTGACTTACAACTACATATTTATCCATTTTCATAAAAAAAAAAAAAAACGATATACAGTTTTATCTTTTATCACCATTGAGCCAAAAAACACCAAGATATGATTTTTTTATCCATATCGCCAAGCGTAGTCCTGCTCCTTACTTAAACCATCAACTAAACTCTGTCAACCACCAAATGAAAACAAATTGGGGACACAAGAAAACCAAAGCAGAGCTGAACTAACGTGATCAATTGTTCTGGTCAAATGTCTAAAGACCTATGTCTGTTAAGTAAATGTGTAAATAAATATCTGTCCATCACTTTGTGCGTGCAGTCCTTAACATCTCTCCCCCACTCTTGCCAGCTGACAAACCTATAATTAAAAAAAAAAACATGCAAAAATATTAAGGGTAAAAAGGTGATAACATTGTATGGATAGAAAAAAACAAAGTTCAACCAGTGGGGTCCAGTTGTTTGCTGCCCTGAAAAACTGTCAATTTTATCAATTATATGCATCTGGTCTAGTCTTGAGAAAATTGAAAGCTTTGTTTAATATCACATATTTTCCAACAAATTGTATCAGTAGGTAAAATATAAAAATGCAGATTTGCCCAAAAGATCACCTTATCCCTTAAGACAAACCAAAATGAAAAAGAAAATGTTGGAAAATCAGTTATATTAGTGTCACTATTAATACAGTATTAATAAAATACATGATTATTCTAATTGCTAAAGGGAGTTGTTTAAAACCTTTTAGTAAACTGTGTACACAAACAATGTTCTCAATGCTGGAGTTCATGGTGATAATTGGAGCAAAGTTTCATGTTGTTTCCAGCCTTCTTAGTGTTTTAAAAATACTCGCAGCTCGGCACACAACAAAAACTGCTGCTCGGATGTTACCGTTCCTGATATTTTAACAATCCAACATTTTAATTAAAAGAAATAGACTAAAGTTTGATCAGAAATAAGAATTTTATTATAATAAGCGAAACTTATCAGTTACCTAAGAGATCACCTACCGCTGCAGATGTGTACTGAAGTGAAAAGCGGAAATGATTAGACCCGTTTTCCGGTTCAAACACTCAGCGTTCCTCATAACCCCATTTGGCATTAGAGGTTGAAAACATCTTACCAAGGTTTCAAATTTGCAGTTTTCTGACTTCATCAGTGAGAGTCACCAGCTTTGTAAGTACGATTTTCTGGAACTCTGGCAATAATGAGAAATTAAGAAAAAATTAATTACTCACTATAATCATGGTTCTCTGATAAAAGCAAGCATTTCAGCCTTTCAGTAAAAGAGTGCTTGGCTTGCTCAGTCGGGGGCACTTAATTTTCAACTATATTACTGATCTGTCCGCATTGTCACTGTATGATGATTGAACTGAGCTGATGACATCACTGTTTTCTCCAGAGCAGCTGTACAGCCTAATCAAATTCTGTTGCATTATTTTCCTGTTTAACACTGTGAAGCTGCTTTGTAACAATCTGCATTGTGAAAAGCGCTATATAAATAAAGGTGACTTGACTTGCTCTCTAGCAATCCCAGAAAAATTAATAACTATTCAATTAGTTAGTTAACAGGGAAACCTTAACCGTTTTTCATTAAAAAAAATATTTTATTAAGAGATGGTTCTAAACTAAATGTCATAAATGCCAAAGCAACAAGATGAAAACCTGAAGTCTGATTTACCAAACAGTTACAAAGGGAATGCAATGTTATAATACACAAGTTATTAGTCTGGGTGTCACATGAAAATATTATTGTACTTACTTGCTTCTGACAGCGGGAATGTGGTTGGCACATCCCTATTGGAAATGGACCTTGCATGTGAAAGACCTAAGCAGGAAAGAAAAAAAAAGTGTGTGAAGCGATCAATATATTTAGAACATATGTACAATGTGCCTCATTGAGTGATAAAACCAATGGCATTCACCATCTATGGACCTGCTCTCCACAGCCTGAGACCTGGGTACACCTGATAAACCCAAACCACCAACATTAGTCAGTCCAGTAGCGATAGTATTTTTCATGCTAATTTGACATTCAATAAGAGAAGCCAAATGTAACTGGCAATACTCACGACTACTTGAACTGTCCCGGCTCACAGACCTGGAGGAACCTGTGCAGCCCAGATTTAGCCATTATCAATAGTGCTAATGACCTATGCTGATTTGATATGCAATAAGACAAGCCAACTGCGACTGGCTATACTTACAACTACTTGAACTGTCCCGGCCCACGGACCTGGACCTGGACCTTGACGAACCTGTGCAACCCAATACTGAAACATCAGTTTTTCATGATCAATAGTGCTACTGATCTGCATGCTGATTTGATATTCTAAAAATGAAAAGTTAAACTCACCACTAGTTGAACTGTCGCGGTCCACAGTCCTGGATGTACCTAAGCAACGGAGAGCAGAAACATCAGTCACAAACATAAGTCAGTCATGAACAATAGTGTTAGTTACCTGCCTGCAATATTCAGCAATGAAAGGATATACTCACGACTAGTTGACTTGTTCTGGCCCACAGACCTGGGTGAACCTAAACAAAGCAGAGCAGCAACATCAGTCAATCATGATCAAAAGTGTTACTGATCTGCATGCTGATTTGATAATCTAAAAATGAAAACTTAAACTTATTATACTTCGCTGCTGGCGTGCCTGTGTACACTTGGGACTCAGTAGAGCTGCAGCCTCTTGCGTGTAGTCATTATGAACATACAGACTTATTCAAGATCATATGATGGTCTGATTTTATTTAAGTATTATTTATTTATTTATTTAACTTTCACTATATTGTTATTATTATTGTAATTTCATTTTTTTTATTATTTTTTCTATATATACTGTATATATATATATCAGGGGCGTTTCCTCCGAGGAGGCAAGGGAGGCAGTGCCTCCTCAAAAAAAAAAAAAATAGGATGAGAAATTAATCCATATTGCATATAAAACAACACAAATATTACAAATTATGACATTAAAAAGACCGCAAGTCACTCGTATTTCTTAAGGAACACTGCCCAACAGCGACACCCGCAGGTAAAGTTACACAGGAGACATGCCTCCCTTTGCTCTCATAGGAAACAATAGAAAATCATCAGACCCCCGGCGTGCGGTGGGTTTTGTGGGGGGTAATTGAGAATGAATGGGGGAAAGTCACGTGAGAGGCAATGTCTCCATTGCGCTATGATTGGATGTAATTGGTTATGATTGGATATGATTGGTTTGTGTGATAAATCCCGCCTCTTGTTTACATGCACATTCCGCGCGTCAGTTTGAATGAACAAATGATGGCGTTAATGGGAAGACTAATTGAAAAGTAAGTAAACAGATCACAGTTAGATATCACTGCTTTATGTCACATCAAAATCAAACTTGAAATGGACTGAAAACATGATTTTTAGCGCAATCAGCTTGGTGAAATTAAAAATACATCTTCGTGTCTGTGACAGACGGTGTTTATGGAGCATGACTGATGATCCAAAATAGCCTAAGTTGACTATTAAAAAGAAAAACATCAATACACAAATAAAATGTATTGTTTAAATTATTATTGCCTTTAGTTATTATTTTGGAATGTGTTAATGTGAAATTACAAAATAGAATTGTATTTGGTTTCTTTTTTTCTTTTTTGATGTAATGTAATGTTCATTTAACAAGGAAGATGTGTCAACTTTAAGAGTAATGCACATGAATTTACATTTGATTCATAAAAAATTAAACAATGTGCCTCCTCATTTCAGAACACCACTGCACACCACTTATATATATAATTTGTTTTTCACTTTTTTTCTTTCCTTTTTTCTTAAAACACAATACAGAGCTTAAAATACAACTTAAGTATAGAATATAATAAAATGGATGACAAAGTGACTTAAATTACATGGAATTGTTTATTCTGAATTTATAAAGCAAATGCCAAGAGAAGAGCCTGGAAAACTTGACAACATAACAAATGCAACCTGCATCTGTAAAATGGAAGTAAATGCAAATGGAAACTCACCAACGAAGACAGAAACAGTACTACAGACTGAAACACTACCACAGTTCACTGTTCAGGACTTGAAGCTTTTCAAGGATTGAAGCTACTCTTCTGATGCAAAAAGCATGTCCTTACTCATTAAATTGACACTCTGACGAACTCAGGGATTTCCACCATGAGCAATGCCCCCAAGCAGCAAATACAAACTTTGAGGCCTCCTTTTTCTCAACCTTCACTTGTTGTAAGGCATCTAAAGAATACAAAAACAAACAGGAAGTTAGAACTGCACAATGTTCTTAAACATTTGATCTGTAGAAGTGTTTGACTGACAGAAGGTGGGTCATAAAAATTTGGAAATGTGATTGTTACAGTGTACTACAAAATTAAGTGCAACTTGAAATATGATTTTAAAAAGTCGATTTAAAAAAGTTCAAATTTATGACTATTTAATTTAAAGGATTAGTTAACTTTCAAATAAAATTTTCCTGATAATTTACTCACCCCCATGTCATCCAAGATGTTCATGCCTTTCTTTCTTCAGTCGAAAAGAAATTAAGGTTTTTGATGAAAACATTCCAGGGTCTTATCTAGCGAAATGATCAGTCATTTTCGAAAAAAAATGTAAATGTATATGCTTTATATAAACAAATGATCGCCTTCCAAGTGGTTCTGCCAAAACCGCACTTTCGTATTCTCCAAAAAGCTTACGCTGTATGTCCTACGCCTTCCCTATTCTACTTACGAAAAGAATGGAACTGGCGCTGCGTTCGTTCCATAAGTAGAATAGGGAATGCGTAGGACATTCCTTGTCTGGTATCATTTAAAGCCCTTTGAAGCTGCACTGAAACTGTAATTTTGACCTTCAACCGTCTGGAGGCCATTGAAGTCCACTATAAGGAGAAAAATCCTGGAATGTTTTCATCAAAAACCTTAATTGTTTTTTGACTGAAGAAAGAAGGACATGGATGACATGGGGGTGAGTAAATTATCAGGAAGTTTTAATTTGAAAGTGAACTAATCCTTTAATATAAACCTTTATAGGTTGATGTATATCATACCCAGAAACAGGGCACAAGCTGATGTAACTGAAGTATGTTGTTTCTATATCTTACTCAGGACATTACTAATGCATATTGTATGACCTCTTATTTTGTTAAAATTATTCACATTTTCAGAGATTTTGCAAGGGGTTCACAAACTTTCAAGCAGCACTGTATGTGTGTATATATATATATATATATATAAATATATATATATAAAATATAGTATGTATTACAAACAGTTTATATGTATACATACATACATACTGTATCGTATGCATGTATTTGTGTGTCCTGATATATATACATATTACTGTATGTATTACAAACAGTATATGTGTATAAATACATACATAGTCTTAAAACTTTCATGCCAATAAAGCCCTTTTTCATTTTATTTTTGTGTGTGTGTGTGTGTGTGTATGCTTAATTTTGGAGGGAAGAGGGACTGCTCCCATAAGATATAATACATTCACAGTATATACTGTATATATTTTCTCGTGCTTCTATGGTCATAATTACTAACATACTAATGTTGTGTTATGTTAAGAAGACATTCACATGAACATGCACAACAAGTGAATATCAATGAATGAAGCTGCTTAGTTTAAGTCAAGAAAGAAGTTTGGTCAACAGTGAAAAATATACAAGGCAAACAATTGCATTCAACAAAACATTTAATTATATATTATATCCAGGAAGAGGGTAGGTAAGTTTTCCTTGAATGTTCTGTCTTCAAAGAAACTCATTCGACTTCCTACAGGGAGAGAAAGATGGCAGAAAGCAGGCCAGAATAGGAATACAAGTGTTCACAATAGCCATTACATTCTTCCACCGCAGCTGATCTGGAGACCTGGTGGTGAATCGAGAATCAGTCAAATGCTTATCCGTACAATGATAACAAAAGCATTCAAAATCCACACTATAAGTAATGCTATAATTACTTGAATTTTTGGATGAGAGCATTCCACTGCCAGAAGCAGACTCTGGCCCTGTTTCCTCCTGGTATTAAGATGCGTTTTGGCCAATCAGATCACAAGTGGACGACACTAAATACAGGTGTAAACAGGGCCTAAAAAGTTTTGAGCTTGTCCACTTTCGACCACTTCCAGAAGTAGTTGAAAATGCATTCGACCAGATTGCTTTAGTGTAAACGCTCATGTGGTCGAATGTGTTCGAACAGCCGCAAAACACTGCCTACTCTCCACCTACTGACCTAGTGCGTAAACATTATGGGGCGCGCTAGCCAGACGGGATTTAAACTTTGTCAGCTGAAGACCCAAGTTTGGTTTGAAGACGAAAAACACACCAAGCACAATGTTCTCTCCATTCCTGATTTCTAACACACACTCATTGTGTTCGACTGGTCTCACAGCTGTCAGCAGAAACGAACACTGATGCTCTCAGTATGTTTTCCTGTCATTTCTGGGCACGTTCATATGTAAACTGCTCAAGCTTATTTTGTCCTTTAGATTGAAAGATCTGAAAAAAACAACATACATTTACCCTCCAATAGACCCTCTGCTTGATGAAATCAGGACAGAAGTGGTTGAAAGTTGACAAAAGAGACCATTAAAACACCAGGTGTAAACGTGTATGTGTCTCCCTCCTCCACTTGTGATCTGATCGACCAAAACACAACAAAAACGCAGAGGAGACCAGGTCTTGAGTCGAGTCAAGCCTGTTGCTGCTGGAGAGAACTGGGAGTTGTAAAGAAAGAGGAAACAGTGTTAAGGTTAATACATTGAAGGACAGATTAAATACACATCGAAAGCCAAACGTTTTCATGAGATTGACACTACAGAAGTGAGAGCACACACCTACAGTTAGGTCCATAACTATTTGGACATTTGTCATGATTTCTGTTATTTTGGCTCTGTTCTCCAGTACATATTTAAAATTAAATGAGAAAAAATATATATCTATATTCAAACCACTATTGTTATTCAAATTTTTATTGTCATGAACACCAGCTTGAGTGCCCTTGATAGCCACCAGAGGGCACTCCACCCAGGACTACTGCCTCTATTATGGACTCCATTTCCCACAACCCACTGCCCGGAATCATCAGCCATGATTACATTCAGCTGTTATTCATTTACTTGTTAGTGTCTGTCTATATAAACCTGTTTAAGTCATTCTTTGCTAGGTCTTGCTTTACTGTTTGTACTGCACTTATGAGCCATTGTATCTTGTTTTCCCGTGTCTTGGATTTTGGCTTTTGCATCATCTCTAGTTTTCCCTGTGTCCTGGAATTTATCATTGTTTTATGTTTGGATTGCACACCTGTGTTTTGGACCTTGCCTGGCTTTTTGATGACGATTGTGGATTAACCTTTAACCCTTTGACGCGTACAATCACACCGGTGTGATCAGTCTTCACTGGCCCCATGAGCGTACGATCACACCGGTGTGATTAGAACGTTTAGCGCCTCACGTGATCAACTGCCAAATTTAAATGTGCTTGTGCGATTTGGCTGGCGCTAAACCAGAGACAGACGCGCACAGCACTTTCATACATCACATATATGCAGTGTTTTCAACCAAATAATGTTTATTTTAGGTTTCAGACATTTAAATACACGAGTACTAACAAAACAATATATTTAGAGTTTGTATAAAACGCAATGATGTCTATAGAAGCGGAAATAACAACCCTTTTCATTATAATTAGACGACATGTTTTATTCATATCAGATACACATTGTGAAAGTAACTTTAAAGTTTACTCTATTCTTCCCCAGTTCACGACTCACTTATTTTCATGTATTTCGGGAGAAGTGGATGAATTCACGTGTTGGAAATCCAACAGATCTGATTCTCTGTACGGCGGCGCAAACTAACATGGCGGCGCCCATCGCGCATATAGCTCACCTAACGCAATCGTTATAAAGGTGTTTAAACAGCAAAACACATCCACTTACACATATTTGACAATCGGAATATCAGATATTTCATGCTATAGTTAACACATTTGTGAATATTTTGAATAAAAAAGGAAAAATTAAATAAAAGCAGATCATCAGTCATACAGCGCTGTGGTGTGTTATGTGAAACGCGATGTCGCGTCACCATGGAAACAATAAAGTTATACGTTATAAATAATGGTAGCCTTAAAAAAGGGGGGCAGGACACACCAAGCTCCGATGGCCACGGAGTTTGGCCCATCTTTGTCACCGGCATGTCCGGATTTAAGGATCGCTAGCCCTATTCTATATGTACCCTCCTGCCCTGTAGTTGCCACGCCTGAGCCCTCAGCCAAGATGGCTGTCACACCTGAGCCTTCAGAGATTGCATCGCTGGCCATTATGGCCACAGCCATTTGGTGTGTGTGGGCTGCACACACATCGGCTCCAGTCCCTGAATCCGCTCAGGAGCCCGCTCCAGCCCATGAGTCTGCTCCTGCTCCAGAGCTCAGTCCTGTGTCAGTTCCAGCCCATGATCTTCCTGTCTGCCCTGTTACGACCAGGGAGGTCATCCCTGAGTTTTCTGTCTACACTGATATGACCACGGAGGTGGTCTCTGAGTTTCCTGTCTGCCTTGACAAGACCGTAAAGGTCATACCAGAACTGCCTGTTTGCCTCGACGTGACCACAGAGGTCGTTCCTGAACTGTCTGTCTGCCTCAACACGACTGTAGAGGTAGTTCCTGAACTGTCTGCCTGTCCTGTTGCGGCCCAGGTGGTCACCCCTAACTTCTCTGTGCTTAATGTTCCAGTTTTGTCTGGTCAGCTGTGTTGGCCTCTAGATCTACCTGATCCGCCCAGAGAGTCATCTGCTCCACCGTGGGGTTCTTCAAGCCCGTCTACACTGCTGTGGTGGTCATCTGCGCCACCGTGGAGGTCTACAAGACTGTCTGCACAGCTCTGGTGGTCATCTGCTCCAACGTGGGGGTCTTCAAGCCCGTCTGTACTGCTGTGGTGGTCGTCTGTGCCACCGTGGGGATCTTCAAGCCCATCTGTACTGCTGTGGTGGTCATCTGCTTCGCTGTGGGGGTCTTCAAGCCCGTCTGCATTGCTGTGGTGATCATCTGCTACGCCGTAGGGGTCTTCAAGCCTGTCTGCACTGCTATGGTGGTCTTCTGCTCCAACGTGGGGGTCTTCAAGTCCAACTGCACTGCTGTGGTGGTTGTCTGCCCCGCCGTGGGGGTCTTCAAGCCTGTAATGATTTAACGAATTAGCTCAAATTATGGGTGAAATATATATATATATATATTCAAATCATAACGCGTTATGATCAATTATAATATAAATCGACCAAAAAGGGAATTATGCATAGATAATCATTTACAACGGATTATAACCAATTATGAATATATATATATGGTCTAGAATTAGTTTTTGAATTACTTTATAAAAACTGATCTATTTTGTCCAGCAAAATTATCAATCTGATTATTCTTATCAACTCTTAAAAAGGAGTTTTTCTTCTGGCCAAGAAGAAATCTCTGATCTAAGTACTTACAAAAGCACATAACAAGCGAAATCAAATGTTGAAGGGACTTGGATTCATCAATGAGCAGCAACAGAGACAATAAAGTATAACTATAATGGATTTAATAGATACGAACTACGAATATATGACTAAAATATAACAAAGAAACATACATAGAATAAAACGAAAGTCAAGAAAACAGAGGTGATCAAAGAAATGGCAAATTACAGACAGTTAAAACCTTTGAGAGCCAACAAGGAAAATCACAACTTACACATGTAAGCTTAAAACGTGTCGAAAGAAATGGTTCTGTACTTGCATATAGGTTTAGGTGCTGTGGTTACTTAGCCTTTCTGCAGGAGTTTCAGTGCGTGCGAGCTGGAGCGATTGGTTTTAACTTAAGAGTAAGATGGCCGGAAAATAAGAAAGAAAGAGTCCGTCTCGTAGGTAATGAAGAGTCAAGACTTAGGGTGAAGACAACGGATGAAGAAGACTAATGAAAAAAACTAAAAGAAGACTGTTGAGAGACATGTGTTGTTGTCTTTTAAGGACAAACAAGCCAAAACTCTTTCTTGGATGCGCCAGCCAATGGCGAGTGTGCATTTTTAGCGGCAAATTTTTCTTTGTCTCCATTTACAACCTGATTTGCATAGTATATGGAGTGTCAGATCTGAGTGCATTTTCTTCGAAGTACTATTAAAAATAGAAAAATGCATTTTACAGTAACGTAACATACATTGTTAATTAAAACATTCAGAGAGGTTTACAAGACTAAACATGATAGGGTAAAAAGAAATTAAGAGAGAGATACTGTCACATTGCATGGTTGTGGGAAACACACGCAGACGATGGCGCTCCAATCACAAGGACTTTAATGAACAAATGCAGGAGATCAACATACACAGCACAATATAGACGTATACAAAGACGTAAAATAATGACGACAACCGACAAAGACTGAGGGAGAACACAGGGAATATATACAGGTCAGACAAAGGGGCAAACAAGGCTAATTAACAAGAGACACCTGGGACTAATAAACTCAAATCAGGGTAACCAAGGGAACAAACTAGTGGAGGGAAAACTGAACAAAAGAACATGTGACACAAGGGAAACATACACAGAACACTGACAGATACAGTCTTATACTTGAATATAAACATTTAGAGTAAAACTAACACAACTACAGTCGTAACTAAGCTTATATAATATGGATAGATGCATACGGGGTTACATAGATACACTTCTGGAGTATGCTGAATACATTTCTGGAATTTAACTTGTAGGTTAAAGAGAGTCCTTCTATGATTCTGTGTGTGTGTGTGTGTGTGTGTATTGGGTCATCTGGGGTTCAGGCCTGGTTTAGGGTAATTCTATCTGAGTTGACAAAGATCTTTGTGAAGTCAAGGAGGGAGAGTTTTATGGATATCTGAGTTGTCTCACACCTCACAACAAAGCTGTCGGGTGAGCCATAAACTTCAGCCAGGCCGGAGCCTAACATGAGATATACATGAGAATTCAAAGTTGGTTTGATGATCTTGATCTTCTCCAGATGCTACAAGCCTGTCTGCCTGGAAACCCTCTTTTCAGCCTGCTCTGCCCTAGCAGCCTGCTCCGCCCTGGCCGCCTGTCCAGCCTGCTCCACTCTGGCCATCTGCCCTGCCTCAGTCTCCAGGCCTTCTTCCTCTCCATGGACCTGGCCCTCCATCCCGCCCCCTGGTCCGCCTCCCTCCTGGACTTCTATGACTTTGTTAGGAGCATCTGGAAGCAGCTCCTTAGGAGGGGGGCTATGTCATGATTACCAGCGGGAGTGCCCTTGATAGCCACCAGAGGGCACTCCACCAAGGACTAATGCCTCACTATCATGGACTCCATTTCCCATAATCCACTGCCCAGACTATCAGCCATGATTTCATTCAGCTGTTGCTCATTTCATTCTTAGTGTCTGCCTATATAAACCTGGTTCTTTCAGTCACTCTTCGCTAGGGCTTGCTTTATTGTTTGTACTGCACTTCTGAGCCATTGTACCTTGTTTTCCCGTGTCTTGGATTTTGGTTTTTGCATCATCTCTGGTTTTCCCTGTGTCCTGGAATTTATCATTGTTTTATGTTCAGATTGCTCACCTGTGTTTTGAACCTTGCCTGGCTTTTTGATGACGATTGCGGATTAACCTTTAATTAAATATACTGCACTTGGATCCTCAGCCATTTGTGTCTCTGAGTAGTCATTACAGATAGCTTTTAATTGAATAATTGTAATTTTTCATTGTGCTTATTGTCGCTTTAACTTTAATCTTTATATTGTGTGGTGTATCTTTGTTGTTTTGTTTCTGTAAAGTGCTTTGAGATGTACATTTAAAGGCGCTATAGAAAATAAAGGTTATTATTATTATTATTATTATTATGAATAAGCCTCAGGCTGAATGAAAAGCATATTTACACCTGTACAGTAGAGGACCCAGCTCAAACAAACCTTTCAGCTATGCTTCCATTCTGGATGAAAGAACAATAGGATACAGGAGATGGAAGTTCAACACTCTAATTTCTAAATGTAATCTAAAGTAAGTTTTGCTTAGTATGGTTGAAATAGATCATTGATCATGTCAGCAGCAAAGACATTGGTTAATAAAGTGAGATTAAATACATAAACTATATTGTGTAATTTAATATAGTTAATTATTGTTTTTATTAATTTTAAGGAATACTGAATGTTTTTGTGCAAGTGAGATGAGTACATGCATGTTCACATTTAGTGTAAAAGTACAATAACCATCATGTTGACACAGCGCACACAACACCTCTGCACTTTATTTCTCTCAACATGAGGACAGGAGAGCTGTCAGTCAATAAAAGAGAAAAAGTAACTTAGATATTTTGTTGTAAATTTTAAAAGTAATGAGTTACTTTACTAGTTACTTGGAAAAGTAATATAATTACGTAATTCAAGTTACTTGTAATGTGTTACCCCCAACACTGTCCAGGGGTACCAGGTTTTGCACCAGCTCATTGGCTCCTAACCAAAACATGATCACTCACATATGCCAGTCTCAGAAGCTAGTTTCCAGAAGCAGTGACTATATGTCAGGAAGGGTATATACTCCTGGTAGAACTGGCCGATTTGCTCAGCTGGGTTCACAGTTAACGGTTAAGTCTTCTGTCAGGCTCAGAGAAAGCAGAGAGAAGGCTTAAGTAGCGGTCTATCTAAATGCTGGGCTTTTATTAACAAAAACACAAACAAAACAATATGACTTAAAAGGAACTAAACAAAATTATAAATATTGTATAAATATTGTCTGATCTTTAGCATAGCATAGCATTAAGATAGAATACGTCACTTGAATTACAAAAGGAATTTGTTAGTATATAATCTATTGATGTATCACTAAAAATTATTTACATGTTATATAAATATCTTGTAGGCATGGACACACATTTATTTGCATAGATTTTAATTAGGGATGCACCGATACTATTTTTTAAGGACCGAGTATGAGTACCGATACTTTTTTCTAGTACTCGCCAATACCGATACCGATGCCTATACGTTTATTTTATTTTTTTTTTTGGTGATGTTGCAGTTTTCCAAGCACAACACAGTGAGACTAATGAATGTAGGACAGCTTCTTTATTATTACTCTAATGAAAAAAGTAATCATTTTTATGTGCTTGTCACAAACTGAAAGCACAAATTTCAGTGTCCAATAACCTTCAAGCATATAATAAGCATAATTACCAATATATATAATTGTTGTTATATAAAAAGAAATTTACAAACAATACAACAAATACTATAGAGATACAAATTACATAAACTAGTTTTTCAGATACAGTAGGTTTATTTACCATGTATACTTTGTATAATTTTGTATAATTTAACATTTTGTTGTTTTATTAACATTAATGACAAATATAGGCTACAGTCCCTTTAAGACCGAATCCATGGATACTGACACATATCCTGTTTTTACCCAAATGTTTACGTCCACTTAAGCCATAACTGACTGTATTTACGTGAGATACTCCGCACGATGGACATTTTGACAACAATGTGTGCATTTGACCATTCAGGCGCAAGGAGAACTGATCATGTGCTGTCTGAGAGAACTGGGATCGCGCGCAAGAAAGAGAGAGCCCTTCTGGTCTGCCATTCAGCGCGATTCCGCCTATCCCGCCTTTACTAATCGATAACGAATAGTGATTAAAAGCATGCAGTTTGCAATGTGTGGGTTGTCATTAATTTTGAAGTATTTCCACACCTCTGAGGCTGACATTGTTGACACGTGGCTGACACGTGAGGTATCGGTCTTTGGTATCGGGGGTATTTTTACGAGTACAAGTACACGAGCTTGGTATCAGGCCGATACCGATCGGTGCATCCCTAATTTTAATTACTGCAAGTTTTGTTTTTTGCCTACCTTTAGTTCAAAAGGTGAAATAGAATATAACAACTTCAGAAATCATTAACATTTCTCATTACAATAAACATCAGGAAAATTTTCATTTAAGAATATGATAATCAGAACAGTGGCGTAAAGAGTATCACACATGCTCATGACAGAAAGATTCAGTCCCTTGATAAATGTGTATGAAGTTGAGTTAAAATAAAATATGAATGTCATTTCTAAAAGCAGTTTTCTGAAAGATTGAAAGTCATTTTATGGATCAGTTTATGTACACTTTAAAAATGCTGTTTTTTTTTCTCGTTTGTTTTTTAACCCAAATGCTGGGTTCAGCTTGCTGAGTCATTTTATTGGGTTATTTTTTTTTATTTTTTTTTTTACATTTTTACCCAGTGCTGGGTAGTTTTTCTGTAGCTCAGCTGCTGGGTCATTTTCACCATCAATACAAATGAGCAACCACCTCACATACCAACCCAGCGTAACCCAATGTTGGGTAGACTGTGCCACTGGATACATTTGTCAATGGCCATTTTGCGTTCTGTTCTGAGAGAAAACGTCCTGAAGGAGAACTTCTTAAATTAAATTATGGTGTGTATTACATTGTATTCCTATCAAATTATTACTGTACAAATAGGAAACCATCTGTAGTCTCACTTTTTTTTTTTTTTATATATATATATACATGTATGTCACTGCTAACGTGTGCTTGGGATGCTAACATTCACCAGATCTACACTCAAAGCGAATGATGCGCCGATGCCGCATGGTTTAATGGTTTAATCTCCCGCCAAACGAATGCACGACGAGGGCTGAAACATAAGGCGACATTGCTGTCATATGAAAGAAAGTTGCCGTGCGCTCCACTGACGACACCCCTACTACTGATCTCGTGCACAAACATATATATATATATATATATATATATATACACACACACACACATATATCCCAAACCATATGGTACGTACATCACTGTTCCGTTCGTGCAGTTAGACAACGATTACAGTCAGTCACAGGTGATCCACACTCCAATCTGTAAGGGGCACGCGTGGTAATGCAACACTGTTTGCTAACCGCCACAAAAGGAAAAAGCACCGGAGAAGAACAGACAATCTAGATATGTGTAATCCCTCAACCAGTGTTTCAACTGCAGATAAAACAGCTTGAGAATAATACCTCACATAGAATATTTACCTCAGGCAAGTCATTTAGTGTCCACAGATTCTAAAGAATCATACAAACAAAGTGGGATAAGTCTGGTAAAAGTTTTTTTTTCCTCATGTTTGTGGAATTAAAGAATCAGGTGCAGAAAGTGGCTTCA